>JANRGW010029643.1:0-12306 GCA_024733675.1 Psilopsiagon aymara
GACACTTCACGTACTGCAGCCAATCACTGCGCTGTTGCTGGCACTCGCATAAGGGAGATAACCGATCACATGTCATCGAATGTTCAAGTGTTCTGTAACTTTGCCATAAAAGGGATGCCTGTGCACAATGAACTGTTCAGCATTTGATCACATTGATCAGTGTTGCGTTGTTCCATATCCCCCACCACCTTTTGATGCAGCCCATGATACGGTTGGCTTTCTGGGCTGCAAATGCACACTGAAGCCAGCTCATGTTCACTTTCTCATCAACCAACTCCTCCAAGTCCTTCTCCACAGGACTGCTCTCAACCTCTTTGCCCAACCTGCAGCTGTGCCTGGGATTGTTCCTAACCGGGTGTAGGACCTTGCACTTGTCATGGTTAAACTTCATCAGGTTGGCATCAGCCCACCTCACAAACATGTCAAGAATGCCTCTGGATGGCATTCCTTCCCTCAAGCATATCAACCAAACCACAAAACTTGGTGTCATCAGCAATCTTGCTGAGGGCGTACTCAATCCCACTGTTCATGTCACCGACAAAGATTAGTCCCAACACCAATCCCTGAGGGACATCACTTGTTGCTGGTCCCCAGCTGGACACTGAGCCATTGAGCACAACTCTTTGCGTGACGCCATCCAGCCAGTTCTTATCCATCGAGTGCTCCGCCTATCAAATTGATGTCTCTCTAACTTAGAGACAAGGATGTCATGAGGGACAGTGTCGAACGCTTTAAACAAGTCCAGGTAGATGACATCAACTGCTCTACCCCTGTTCATCAGTTTGTAGCCCCATCATAGAAAGCCATACAAAGGTGGAGGATACCTACGGGTGCCAGAGTATGAGCTCAAAGAGCCAAGAGAAGCACAAAAGGGATAGTCTCCAGTGAAAGAGATTTGCAAATGGTAGCTCATACCATTAGCCCTACTTGTATTAGTTTAACAACAGCAGCTTGGTGGACATACTTGTCCTCCTTCAGTTAGTCTGCAGATACATATTTGTTCCAAATCTTTTCCAAGAAAGCAGGCTTGGGAGCAAGTTGGGAAGTTTATCCCATATAGAGGAAGACAAAGTGTCTGTCACTCTTAAGGTGTTAATTTGCTGCTCCCAGATTATTCCATGTCTTACACTTAACCTGGAGTTGCTATGCTTTATGCCAGCCCCACTGTATCCTTCCCACTTTTTCTTCTGGATTATTTCCCTTCTCCTTTTCCAGCTTGGTATTTTTCAGAAAGGGAGCCTGTTACAGGCCCATTTAAGAAGTCTATCTGCCTGTGTTGTCCCTTCAACAGTATTTGAACCTGTTGCCTACCTTTCAACATGTAAGTGAAGGTTAGACATCCCAAAGGTATTATTTATTACCTTTCATGAATATGGGAGCTGAGTAGAGGAAAAATCTATCCCATGTCTTCCCCAAGGGAAAGGATGCAGTGCAGACTTGTTCTTATTAATTAGAGACTATAAAAGAAATAAATTCCTGGAAAAACTGGTCTTGATGGTGCTGCTGCTCAGGGGACCACATTTTTTCAAGGAAGAAACAAAGGCTGAATGCTACTCAACATGCTGGTTCTGTTTACCAAATAGTGTTAACTACGAGGATTTTTTTCGGCATTACTGCCCTTGTACCTGCTGCTGTACATCAGATAAGCCTTTTCACTGAGCAGTTTATGATGGCATCTTCCAAGTCACTAACCTCAGATGATCTCATGGGTCTGGCTTTTCAGTCTGGATAACAAGTGTACCTTATCTTGATCTGAGTGAAATTTAATCTGCCACAGCAGCACTTAATTTCCCAGTTGGTTTCTGTCTCTCATCAGCTACTTACAGGGTAATATTTGTTTTAGTTGAATGTAATTTGCAAAAACTTACCAGCCTGCTGTGAGTTTTCTCCATTCTTTTTCCCTCTCTCTTTACACAATATATGAAACTGTTGGTCCCTCTACACATCCCTGGGAGCATCTCTTCTCACTGCTAACAGTGGCAGATACTGAATGAACAGTAAGATGCTCTCTCCTGGGACATATATGCATTGAAAGTCTCACTGGATCTGGTATCATTGACTGAGAAATGTGAAAGCAAGGCTCCAGCAGCTCAAAAAAGCCCAGATACCATAAAAGCCTGTTGTCTGCCACAGAAGTATTCTGAATTCTATTTCTGCTCTTCACAGTTCAGCTGCCCAAAGCTCACGCCATCTAATATCTAATTCCTCACAAATATCCTGACATTTGGTGATGTGGCTCACCCAAGAGAAGTATGTGGTCATTTCATTTGCGTAAGACAAAGGGGTTCACCAGTCCCTGCCATGTAACTTTTGCTAAGCTGGAACCACGATCCCCACTTTGTTCTGTTTAGCGATAATTCATCTGACTTTGCTTTATTACTAAGAAAAAATGTCCTGCAGTTCTTTTTTAGCTGAAGAACAGTATGGTGATGAGGTGGACAAAAGTGACAGGGGGTGCTTCTATAACGAAAGGACCAAATTATGCCCAGCAAATGCACACACTATAGGGATGAAAAAATAATTGGACAGATTGTCATCCCAGCCACTGATACTACATGAGCCAAGTTGTCCTTCATTAAACAGTGCCCTGTGGTCAGCAGTAGCAGTCATTTTTCTCCTTCTTAGTAGCTGGTGCAGTGCTGTGGTTTTGACTTCTGGCCTGGGAATAGCGCTGATAACACCAATGTTTTTAGCCACTGCTCAAATGTTTAGTCTGACCAAGGACTTTCTGAGTCTCATGTTCTGCCAGGGAGAGGGAAGCTGGGAGGAAGCAGAGACGGGGCACCTGACCCAAACTAGTCAAAGAGCTATTCCATGCCACAGCACATCATGTCCAGGATGTAAAAACTGGGGCAGGGACCCAGAAGGGTTAGGTCACTGCTCGGTTGGGCTGGGTATCGGTCAGTGGGTGGTGAGCAGTTGTATTCTCTTCTGTTGTTATTTCTCTTATCATTATTATTATTGGTGAGAGAAGCAGTGGTTTGTGGTATACCTTAGTTACTGGACTGTTCTTATCTCAACCCATGGGAGTTACATTCTTTCTATTCTCCTCCCCATCCCTCAAGGAGCAGGGCAGGGGAGGAATGGGAGGGAGTGAGAGAGAGACTGCATGAGTTATTGCTGGGCTTAAACCATGACAGTTCTTTTTGGCACCCAGCGTGGGGCCTGAAGGTTTGAGATAATGACAAATCATAATGACTTACTACTGACAATTAATTGTAAACTGTAAGAAGCTCTGTTTTAGGAATGTCTTGACTGGACTTCCATGGGTTTATTTGTACAGACAGAAAGCAAGCTTCTGAACTTCAGCCAAATCCAGAACTGTCTTAGAATTAAGAGTTCAGGCCTTGCTCTTCAAAGCTGAGTATTTTACATGCAAAACCTTTTCAACATACTGGTGGTTACATTCCTGATGATTTGATGCAGACAGCCATCCATTTTCCTGGGGGCAGAGCCTGTCTCATTTTTGGAGTGGCAGGGTATGATAGGCAGCAGTCAAAAAGGCCTTGATCCAATTACCAGAGATCGGAATCTTTTGTGCCACCAGTTTTGGCTGAATTTGATCAGAAGCAAAAACATTTTCAAGACCATTCAACCTTGGCATAACTTTGTTTTTCCTAATCTGTGTACTGCTAAACTCAGAGGGAGAAGACCTGAAGACCAGTCCTTTGATGGTGGCTCTGTGGTTTTCCAGAATGGATATTATCGCCCAGGTTGTTCATGTGTGAATAACATAAGTGTGAAACATGTGCTGGAATTAAGCAGTCTAAATGGTTAAAGCCTCTTTGGTACTGAGGATGATAGCTTAAGTATAAATATGGGGAGTCCTGGCAGATTGATTATATCACACTCCCACCAACTCACCAAGGCAAGCACCATGCACTTACCATGGTGGAAGCAACCACTGGATGTCTGGGAATATACACTGTGCCCCATGCCACTGCCCAGAACACTATCCTGGGCCTTGAGAAACAGATTTTGTGGTGACACAACACCCCAGAGAGAACTGAGTCAGGCAATGGGACTCATTTCTGGAATAAGGTTATAGACATTTGGACCACAGAGCATGGCATTGACAGGGTATATCACATCCCCCACCACGCGCAGCCTCTGGGAAAATCGAATGGTACAATGGGCTGTTAAAAACTACATTGAGAGAAACAGGTGGTGGGATTTTCAAACATTGGGATACACGTTTATCAAAGGCCACCTGGTTGGTCAACCCCAGAGGATCTGCCAAGAGGGCTGGCCCAGCCCAGTCAGAATTTTTACATACTGCAGAAGGGGACAAAGTTCCTGTGGTGCACATTAAGAATTTGCTGGGGAGACAGCCTGGGTTATTCCTGCTTCAGGCAAAAAGCAAACACACTCATGGGATTGCTTTTGCTCAGGGACCCGGATATACGCGGTGAGTAATGCGGGAAGATGGGACAGTTCAATGAATACCTCAAGGGGATTTGATTTTCGGGGAAAACAGCCAATGAGCTCAACTGTATGCTGTTTTCTGCTACGTAATACTTTTATAGCTCACCAAATAGACATCTTCAGGTTACCAGCCCTGACTTCCTGCCTACCATCATCCCAACAAAGAAAGAACTTTGATGAAACCAGACGGGTTCTGTGGTAAAGCCAATGATCCAACACTGCACACTCTTTTTCCTGCTCTGAAAGACTGTTATAAGAGATGGAGGCCAACATCAAGGACCAGATGGACTCAGCAGCTTTATAGGGATTGGTCCATGCACTAAGGAATGATCTCTCTCTTCCTCCCTATGTGTGTGTGTGTGTGTGTATGTATATATATATATATATATATATATATATATATAACAGTGATGGTTTATTGAAAATGTGGGATCTGAGTATGACATGAATGGTACAGAATAAGAGGTGGATACTGTCATGGGTTCAGCAGTAGCAGTCATTTTTCTCCTTCTTAGTAGCTGGTGCAGTGCTATGTTTTTGACTTCTGGCCTGGGAACAGCGCTGATAACACCGATGTTTTCAGTTGCTGCTCAGCAATGTTTAGTCTGACCAAGGACTTTCTGAGCCTCATGTTCTGCCAGGGGGAGGGAAGCCAGGAGAAAACAGAGACAGGACACCTGACCCAAACTATCCAAAGAGGTATTCCATATCACAGCACATCTGTTCCTGCTGATGTATCCAGATGATTATCAGGCAACCTTACTGGGTTTTGAATTGTTTCTTAAGCAGGAATTCTCAACATTTCTTAAAGGCTTGTGCTGGATTTTTGCATTTCTCTTTGTTTGAAGACATGAATCACCAAGTCACCATTTTTGTGTGTTGTCTATCAGGAAATTTCCAGGTAGTTCTGTCTTGCCCCCAGCAGATACAGAAGGTATTGATAGCCAGTGGGATCATGGTCCAATCACATATTGTGTCAGTTAACCCAAGAAAAAGGCTAGAAATTGTGGACAAAAAAATGTGTAGTAACCAAGGTGCAAACATCTGTCTGCTCTCCAAACATGACACTCCTAAGCAAATAATACAGAGAAAACTGGTCAAATTAATTTGGTTTTTATTCTACTTGTTTTTTCATCTATAAGATATTCACAAATATTCATGATTTGCTCAAAACTCAAAAAAAGTGTCATTAAGTTCCAGGTGGTGTAAAGGTTAGGAGGTCTTTTCTACTACTGTGGTGTCAACCATCTCCAACAGAGCTGGCCCAAGGAGAAGGAATCTCAAGACAAAGCATGCAGCTCCTGCTCTGTCTTAACCCTCATTGCCAGCAACATAGAGAGCAAAGCTGATCCAGCTCAGCACAGCTTCTGTGGGGAAGCTACAGGTACAAACATGACAACCGAGAGAGATGATTTATCTGACAGGGATTGATAGTGAGAAACAAAATCTGTCACTTAAAAAGCACACAGGCTTCCTGCTGATAGTACTGCACTTCCCTGATCACCTACTTGCTATCCAGCCCTTTGCCCTTGTTCGCATCTGAAAATAGTCAGAAGGGATCAGACTGCCAGGACAGGTACCTGAACAGACTTGCAGGGTACACCATATGTGATCAAAGATGTCATTGCCTGACTATGCTAGGCAGTATACCTAGCTGTCTAGTGTCTAAGGAGGGGGTGCAAGAGACTTCTTTTATTCAGGAACAGTTGTAGAAGATTGTCCAAAGGTACCTCCAGGAGGACTGCATGTGGAATGTCTCTGCTTCTGTGAAGAATCACTTTCCCAGATAGGTGGCTTTGAGAAAGTTTTGTGTGGTGGAAGGCTTCTGTGTGCAGCAGTCTGTAAGCAAACTAGCTTTGCCACAAGCATAAATGCAACTGAGATACCTGCGCTTACAGACGTAGCTCAAGATGACATAGATGACATGTAAAATGGTAATTTTCATTAAATGGTTCAATGGTTCACTGTACAAGAAACTGCAAGCAAAGAAGTCTTCTCATTACTTAAAGCTGGCTTTACTATTAATGCACATTGTGTTGACCTTTAACAGCTTCAGGCTCAACAACAGGTTCAATACTGTTCATACTGTTTGCTGCACTGAATAAGACACAGTAGAAAGAAGATATTTTATTAAAAGAGAAAATCATATGTCTCATTCTGTATAGCTTATTCCTTTTTTTTATTTTTTTTAATCTAAATCTACTTCATGCATGCATACATTTGTGTGACTTTAAGAAAAATGTATTTACAATGTTAGTCACTGTAATCCATCACTAGAAATGCTACTTTGGCAGTTGCACTTCAGCAATATTTTTTAGTTACGATGGAAATGTGAACTAAGCTTGCAGCGCTCAGTCTGGGGCCTAAGCAAGAGCCCTGTCATGAGCAATAGTGGCGAGTGCAGCTCTGTCTAATGAAAAGCCTTGGGCGCGGATTCAGAGCCCACCAAAAGCAATGCACACTCTCATCAGCAGCAGAGGACTGCATAGTAGAGCTCACATTTGATAGAGCAAAGTCTGAAGTACGCGGTGCCCAAGAGTTGACACAACTTGACATATCCCATGGCAACAAGCAAAATGAACCATAACATATCTTATTTGTTTTGTACCTCGCAAGGCCTTATGCTGACAAGGGTGACAGTCTCCCCCTGGCATCTGAGCTTCCCAGCCTCACACTCAGTCATGGTCCGATGGGCAGCAGAGCCACTCACTTCAGCACAGATCTGGATGCCTCCCTCCTTGCATGGTCCATCTTTGTCACAAACACAGCTGTTGGATTGTGCTAAGCAAAAGCACATAGGAAAAACACTCAGGATGGCAGCCAACTCAACAAAAAACAGACTAAAATATAAGCAGCAAAACTGCAGGATTGACAGCAATTTTCTGGAGGGTACAAAAAAATACAAGACATGGCCCTGTTGCAGTGGTCCCAGAGGAGGGCCACAGAAATGATCAGAGAGCATGAGTACCTCCCTTCTGAGGTCCTGCTGAGAGAGTTGGGGCTGTTCAGTTTGGAGAAGAAAAGGCTCAGGGGAGACCTCATTGTGGCTTTTTAATACTTAAAGAAATACTTATAAGAAAGATAGGAAAAGACCTTTTAGTATGGCCTGTAGCAATAGGACAAGCAGTGATGGTTTTAACCTAAAATCAATTTGATTCAGACTAGATACTTTTTATGACCAGCATGGAGAAACACTAGAACAGGTTTTCCAGGAAGGTGGCACATGCCCCATCTATGGAAACATTTAAGGTCAGGCTGGGCAAGGCTCTGAGAAATGTAATCTAATCGAAGATTGGAATGCCATCCAGAAGGACCTTGACATGCTTGTGAAGTGGGCTGATGCCAACCTTATGAAGTTTAACTGTGCTAAGTGCAAGGTCCTATACCTGGGTCAGAGGGAGCAGCCCCTTCGTTATAGACTGTAGTGACAGAACTAGGGGTAACGGGTTAAAATGTAGACAGGGGCAGTTTAGATTGGATATAAGGAGGAAGCTCTTTACTTTAAGGGTGGAGAGGCACTGGGATGGGTTGCCCAGGGAAATCGTGAATGCACCATCTCTGGTGATGTTCAAGGCCAGGTTGGACAGAGCCTTGGGTGACATGGTTTAGTGGGAGGTGTCCCTGCCCATGTCAGGGGGATTGGAACTTGATGACCCTAATTATTCTGATTCTATGATCCTATGTCCCTGGTCAATGCATGGAGGGAGGGGACCAGATGGCATAAAAAGGTCATTCGCAACCCAAACTATTCTATGGTTTTATGATTCTATAAGTCTATGATTAAAGGAATAAAACCAAAGAAGCCATACTAGAGGACAAGTAAGCCGAGAGAATTGGGGCTGTTCTGCCTGAAGAAGAGAAGGTTCCAGAAATAATGTATTGTGGCCTTTCAGTACTTAAAGCAGGCTTTTAAGAAAGATAGGGACAGACTTTTTAGCAGGGTCTGAGGCAATAGCACAAAGGGTAATGGTGCAAAACCAAAAGAAGTTAGCTTTAGAATAGATATATGGAAGAATTTTTTTATGATGAGGGTGTTGAAACACTGAAGCAGGTTGCCAAAAAAGTAGGTTGCCCAGAGATGCTCCATCCCTGAAAACATTCAAGGTCAGCCTGGACAGAGCTCTGAGCAACCTGTTGCTACTCAGTGCAGGGGACTGGAATCCTTTACAGGTCCCTTGCAACCCAAACAATTCTATGATTTCGGTTTTTTTTTTTCCTAACCAGAAGTAACATCAGCTGATACTTGGTTTCAGTGGAAAAACTAGAAGTGGAAACAAGTGGCGCACTGCTGAGGCTTTCTCTGCTTGAAGAGGCTGATTGCGCTCATGGGAAAAGCTTGCTTAACGTTCCTGAGATATTGTTCTCAAAGTATTCTCTGATGCTACTGCTTGAACTGGTTCATGTAGCTACTGGTCCAGAATCCAGAGAACATTTAAGATGAGTGATCTGTCTTTGGACAGTGACAAACTGATCATTCCAGCACTTACATACAGGCAGTTTCACTAAGATAAAAAATCTAGTACTACAAATTAATGTGTGCAATTTTATCAGTGACAACAGATAAATAATCAGATAAGAAGAAGGTCCCATCTGAGATTCATTTTTCATAACTATGTATTTGTTCTGGTATTGTACTTTTTTGAGTTTTTTTTTTTTTTTTTTTTTTTTTGCCTGTACTTGTCTTTGCTGAAGCTCCAGTCAGTTTTTATAATCTTTTTTTTATTACTATTTTTCTCTGTTCAACCCTGTTACATAAAATAGGTGAACTCCCTATCAAGTAATCATTTTTATTTTCAAAATATGACAATAGCTGTCTTTACCTGGGCACTTCTGAAAACCTAATTTATTTCTTTATCTTCCCATTTCTGGCAACCCTCCATTAAATGCAATGTAGTGTAGGACACCCAGGGAAATTAGATCAGGGAATTTGAAAACTTCCACAGCAGACAGATTGCAAAAGACTGGAACTATTTTCTCCGAGGGAAAAGATATTCACCTTTGATAATAATATGAGAAACTGAAGATAGGCAGTGAAGTGCAAACTAAAGTAAGTGGCTGTCCTAGCTAGTGTAGAATAAGACATTCAATTCCTTGTCACAGGATACTGCTGGGGGGACTGCTCAGCTTAAGGAAATGATTCCTGTGTGAAGTCAGGACTCCAACAATTGTTGTGTTATACAACAGGTGAATACAGTGAAGAAAGACGAGGGTAAGGGTTTCACAACAGACTTCCAGAGTATTTACAAGCTAACTTGCTTAGAGAGACTAAGAGTAAGTTTTTTCTGTAGACAGTGCATTTTGCTACAGTATCCTTTGAGGTTTTCTTTTCCATGGTTGAAGCTTCCTGCCATGACTGGACACCAAACATTGAGCTGATGGTTTGACCAAGCTTAGCCATGCTGATGCTTCTGGGAAGAACTGGAGATATCTAGCTTGGACAGACCTACAGCGAATGTGTAATTGGAGAAAAAGATTTCATTTTGGTCACATAAACAATTTTTGCTTGTAATTGCAAAGAATCTCTTACCATCACATTTTTCCCATGGACGGCACAATCCACAAGATATCTCAGCTGCCTGAGGTACTTTGCAGTTTTCTGCATCAGTAAGAGAATATCTTCTGCCCATGCACTCCAAGGCATGCATCTTGCAAACAGTTAAATGTGTGTTTCTCTTGGTTCTTTGATCTGTAGCACAGGCGTCCAGGGAAGGACTGGAAACAGAAGCAGGGATTGAGCTATTTACATATGCTTTATCTTGGAACCTCTTGAAAAGACCTGAGAGAGCGGAAAATATTTAGGATCCACTTCCAATTTTCTTGTTCACTGAAGTATATCCTAGGACTGCAGCAAGGGAACTTGAGGCATAGATATGTGAGTAATTCAGACTCCTTTCTTTTTTCTGCAGGATGCTACATGTCAGAAGAGTCAGGCTCTGCCCCCTCAAAAGGACAGGAATACTACTTGGTATTTGCCACTGACCTCAGTAGCAATGAGAGCAAGACTTCAGTTAGAAAGAGTTCCAATCTCCATTATTCTCTAATAATCTATATATGCACACACCTAAGCAGATACAGAAAACATTTCATATACATATAAAGAACTTACACAGGCACATATATTAAATTATTTTGTAACTGTTTCTTAATTACATGACATTAGAGGTAATTATCACAGATATAAAAAATTATTAGAGGTAAGAAAGAAGCTTTGTATAAACTGAACGTGAGACATTCAATACCTTTTACCCAAAAAAGAAGGCTTGGATAAGAACAAGCTTTTACTAAAGCACATACCGTGAGAAATGGAATAGCATATATAATTCAGCAAATACCTTTTCTCCCTTGCACCTACAATGAGAGGCAGGCAACTCTTCGTGAAACTAAAAGGTGAAAAATTCAGCATGCTGGAAATCATTTTAACTTCTGAAATTGTATTCGAGACTCTAAATTTTAATATAAAACAGGTCAAGAACCCTTAGGAACACACAGGTGCAACACAAAGTAAAAAAGAAGGGCTAATACTTAAAAATTATCAAATCTCATGTTTCACTGTGGAGCTAGTCTTTAGCTACCAGAAATCTGTATTAACACACTAACTGTGCTCTGACCTCTTCCTTTCACAAGGTCCGACTGCTAAATTCTCTTTGTGACTAAAAGATGAAGACTGCGTCAGACTGGAATGGTCCTGACCATAGTAACTCCTGTGCTGTGCCTGGGAATTATCCAGGGGTTGGCCCCAAATCATTACCAGGGGCTGCTTTAGCAGCTCAGCAGCTCTGGTACCCAGAATCATTCTCTTTCTCTAACTGATGAGGATAGATGTAGCCTAAGGCACTACATCATCAGCAACAAATTTCCCCTCACCAGGTTGTTGGGGGTCTTGCGCTGCCCCTGGAAGTCTCAGTTGCTAGTCTCTTGGAAACTGAAAGGTCCTATGATGGGTCTGATTTCCAAATTCCCTCATGAGCTCTTGTTCCCAGCACTCCTCTGAGCAGAGGCTGCTGCTGAAAGTCACTGCCACAGCAAAGCAAGCCAAGTTACTTCTGGTCTCTGAGAAAGGACCAAGATCTGTTTCCATGCCTTACTCCTACAGCCTTACAGTCTGGCAGACTAGTCTGTTTTGACAGCTGATGATTTATCCTTCTATTATTAGATGTGTTACTTCAAGACAGAGTTAAATGGACAGCATTGGGTAACAGAAATGACTGTTATCTCTCTTTCTGCCATTCTGAACCTAATTATAAAAATAGAAACAGTCAAGTAGTAGATTAATTATAACTGAAGCCTGAATGCATAACTGAATGTAATTCATCCAACTTCCAAGGCTACTGTGACTCTGGCCAAGGCTTTCCCTAGGACTGTGGACTCCTCTCATCCTCTATGTAACTAATCTCATCACACCCATCAACTAGAGGAGGAGTTGTTTCCTCACTTTAATGAGTTTTGAAACAGAAAGAGTAGGACCAGATTATTTAAAATATTAAGCTGTTTGTTTAAGGATAGAAATAGTCCTAGCAGAGTTCTTACAAACTTATCTGAGTTTGTGTTGGAACTCCAGGATTATTGCTGAGGTGAGCAGCTCGGGAGAGGCCGCCTTCAACACCTGAGCGGGGGAAGCTCAGCGTTCAGGGGCCTCAACTCAGAGCGGCGAGAGCCACCGAAGGAACCTCAAGCCCTCGACAGGGCTCGCCCAGGGCCCGGCAGCTCAGCGGACGCGAGGAGCTGACTCACACGGGCTGCGCCGGGAGGAGCGGCACCGGCCCTGACTGAGTAAAACCAGCCCAGGGAGCGGTGAACAGCGGCGAACGGGGCGGGCTCGGGGCAGTTGGCGCGGGCAGGAGCGGGATGGTGAGCACCCGCCGTGTGACCCGGGCTCGGTCT
>JANRGW010029645.1:0-37825 GCA_024733675.1 Psilopsiagon aymara
CCACAAGTCAAAAACACAGCACTGCACCAACTACTAAGAAGGAGAAAAATGACTGCTACTGCTGAACCCATGACACCATTACAAGTTGGTACAGTTGAGACCAGTCCAAAGTCTTGTAAGACAGAGGTAAAAAGTACTGTATCAAGGGCAAAAGAAAGGAAATAGGCTGCTCTGTGCTTCAAACTGATAACTCACAGGTGATGTTGAGGACTGATGTGCAAAGAAAATTTAGAAGGGAAGAGTAAAGCAAAGCGCAGGAATAAATTCTCCAGGGGAGGGATTATAAGAACAAGTTAGACAAGCAGCTGTCATGAATGATGTAAATAAGGCTGCTCTGGCCTTGGGCCCAGGGTGTGGACTGAGTGACCTGTGGAGATGTTACCTTACTATATTTCCTGTGAGTTTTGCAAGGTTTTGACAAGCCAACACTTGCAGCAGTGTAATGGTGTATACCTGACATACAGATCCCACAAGCAATTTAAAATAGATTTAGAAAAGAGGTCAGACAAACTCTGCATGGACAGGAAAAGGAATTAATGATACATTTTCCCTAAATGTGTCTGTGCTGTTACATGCTCTGCATGCTAATGTGCAGTGAATGGTGGGTAAGCAGAGCCACTTGTGCGGTATGACAGGGATCAGCACAGGAGCTCTGGGTGTTCTTTATACCATTTTGTATTGAAATCAGCATTGTCCATTTAGGCATTCAAATCCTCATCGGTTTACAGGCAAACTTTGAAAACTAGTTCTCCATCTGAATATATATGAAGAGCAGCAGTGATCGTGCTGTGAAGGAAGCAACTGCATGATGAAGAGGGAGGGCACAGATCTTTGCAGCGGGTACATCAGGAAATGTTGCTACCTGGAAAGAGCAGGGAAGCAATCAGCTGGCAAAGAGCCTTTAAGCCACTCTTAAATTACAGTACAGAGGACAGATTTCATCTGCCCTGACCTACAGTGTGCAAAGCAGGAGCAGTCTTCAGAGACTGCTGCACTGATTTCCTAAGTAATCAGGATTATGAATGTTGCATTTAAAAGAAGAACATCTAGGCAATCTCAGCCCCAGTTTGGGCACGCAGTTCCTGAGATTGATTGAACACAGATTTCATTCTGCACAGAAACGTGCCACAAAAGAAATAGATCGTTTATGCAGCCACCTTTTCCATAAAGCCGGGAATGGCTTTAAAAAGCCATTTAAAGCGGGGAGCACGCTCTGCATGGGGGTTGCTCCCGGGCATCGCCTCCGGCCGATGTCTGCAGGACCTTGTCTCCCTCTCGCGGGTGTCCATACGACTGCAGCAGGAGCTGTCCCCGGCGTCCCGCGGTGTGTGCAGCCGGCGATGCTTCGGCATGGCCTGGAGGTGTCTATGCTGCTGCGCCGGGGACAGCTCGGGCTTAGAAATGACAGCTTTATCCATGTGTGCCAAATGGGGTTTGCAGCCTTGGAGTGGAGCTGGTACCTGTGCAGACAAAATTGATGTTCCTGTGGGTTTCTGCTGATGCTGCACTGCATTGGTGAGGGCTCAGACTCCTGGATCAATAGTATCCAGTGTGTTGTCCTTCTGCTGTCCCTGCTCTGCCTCCTTACGTACATCCTAGGGCCGTGGTTTGCAGGTCCTCCAGCAAAATGTCCTTCATTTGTCCTTGACACCTTGGAGACATCAGCGACCTCTTTGTGCTTTTAGGTCAATAACACACTAATATTCAACTTGCAAACACTTTCACAGCAAAACCTGTAATCTTTAACTTCATTAAAATTGTTCTCATTTCACTGTGGCAAAGCAGAGCCTGTGAATCATGGTTAGTGACAGCAGGCGGCCAGGGAAGAGATAATTAATTTCTCCTTCCTATTCAGAAGGCTGCACTGCCCTCACTCAGTGGAGGATTTGTGCCCTTTAGACAAAAGGCTGACAAGTGTCACTTCTTAATCTTCTCTGTGTGCGGCTGTTTGTCAGGACGAGATGGTCCTGCTGCAGCTCCAGTCCCCAGAGCACTGCTGGTTATGACAGTTGCTATTTGCAAGTCAGCTGCAAAATGCTCCCTCTTTATTCCTCCAGCTATTTATAGCACTGCTTTTTAGATTGCAGTAAAACAAAAGACATCTCATATTGGTGATAACCAGGTTGTAGTGATTTCTGCCCTTAAGGGAGAGGCATGTTTGGTGATGGGAGGAGAAGGGCTTTCCGGTGCAGGTGAAACCCATCTGCTGGCTGTCACCCAAAGCAGAGCCACCTCTGTCACCTGCAGTAGATCCCATTGGGAGCACGTGTGCTTGCCAGCACATGCAGCATGTGGTGGTTCAGCAGGATAGCTGGAAACAGGTGAGAAGCAGCTCGGTTTCTTCAGAGGTCAGGCAGGAAAAGTGAGCATGCAGCAGAGTGGCAGGGGAGGGAGCACCAGGGCTGTGCTTGAAGAGCTGAAAAGAATACATAGTGGTTGCTGGAGCTCTCCTCCTCCCTGCTTTAGCTGCAAGTGAGTGAATGGGGAAGGTCTGTCCCACCGATCTCGTAATCGCACCGAAAGCAGCCCCCTTACCTCGGCATCCCGGCTTCTCGCTGAGCACTTGACAGACAGAGCTTGCTGAGCTGGATATGAGCATCCTAAATTTAGTGGATGCAGCTAAATGGTTCCTGCTGGTTTTAATTTACATTCATGCTAAATCTCTGCAGTTTTATTTTCCCCTTCCCTCTCAAGGGAGAAGCAATGGCTTTCTTGGAGATAGCTTATGATTTTTCCAGACAGAAATTGTTTCCATTCCAGGGTTATTGGCAATACCCAAATATATATCCAGGAATTGGTCAAAGCCAAGGAGCCTGATTTAGAGCTGCTGCTTCTAATGTCTAATAAAGCAGTACTGCAAAAGGTCAGAGACGTTGCAGCCAGTCCCACCAACTAATAGTATAATCTGTTGAAGAATTAATTCCCATTCCAGTCAAATATAACAGTGGGGAACACTAACTGTCTAACCTAATACTAAGTCTCATATAGCGCCAGTAAACCTGTTAACTGAGGCTGCTACCCAAACTGCTGGAGTCCTGCCCTTGGCCTGTGTTTCTAAGTGGGATTTTGCCATTCCTCTGGAGATCAGCCTCGGTGCTATAAGGCAGCAGCAGCTGCTTGGTTGCTGCCCTTGAGAGGGTCCATGCTCATGGCACAGCCTGGTGCCCTTGCATTAGTGTCCTGCTCTCTCGCTGCAGTTTGCACTGAGGAGCATTCATCATTTCAAGGTCATCCCAAGCCCTCTGACTTCCAAATCTTGTGTGGAGCTAACATCAACATTTGCTTTGCTATGAATACTTCCAGTTGCTGTTGGTTTACCTTCAGCACAACAGCTCTTATTCTTGTGCTTTTCAAATGCTGTTTTCCATGCTCTCCTGCTATTTGGTTCTGCTCAATATCGTTGATGTAGGCTGCAGCATGGGCTGCTCCATTAGCAGACAGTTTTCTCCTGAGCTGTCCCAGCTGTTGCAGAGCCTTTGCTAGTGGTGTTCCCAAAGGAGGGGTGAGCTGGTGTGTGGGAGCCGGGTGGCTTCTCTCCATGCATATATCAAGTGCAGACAAATGCTTGGCATCAGCTTTGACACAGTTCTCTCCCCAGCAGGTTTGGGAAATGGTTTGCTGTTGCATGTTTCATTAATTGCTGTGAGCATCCAGGGGCCAGAAGGGTGTCTCTTTGCTGTCCTACAGCAAGTGGAGTTTCTGTGGGTGATTTTCTCGCAGCTTTGTGTCCCACTGCAGTAACATGGATGGACTTCACCCTGGAGGGGGACTGCTTCAAGACCAGGATCTATGCTGTGGGCTCCCACAGCACTCATCTTTGCTCAGTTCTGGGCCTCCCCTCCACTGTCCCGGTCTTCAGCATCTTGTTAGTGAGGCAATGCATCTGCTTTGAGCACAGCAGTGAACATTCCCGAACAGTTGTGAGTTGTCTTACCAGCCTGTTATTTACGTGCTCCTTCAGGTCACATACTCCCCAGGGTAGGAGTGAGACCTGAGCTCAGCCCATGTATCTTCCATGAGTTGAGGAGAATAAGGAAAACATTTACCTTCTGGCTGATGGTCCATTCATCTCCTGCTGAACCTTCTGTCTTTCTCTGTCAGGTCTCCTTTTTCTTGAACTATTTTGGGTTCTCTAAGCACCAGTTTTCATCCTTTTTTGACTCTCTTTGGGCAGCTCAAAGCGCCTGAGCCCAGCAGGCTCAAGGAATCTTGCTGGTCCTTGTGTGCACCGAGACACACTTCTTCCCTCCTTGTATGGGCAAATCATGAGCTTGGTAAAACCCGTAGGGCTCTGGGCTCCTCCTTCGCTGCTTTCCTCATCACATGTCTGTGTCCCTGCAGATTTATGAGCCTGGGGGATGTCTCTCTCTGTGCACAGTCTGTCCTTGGAAGCCTGACTACAAATCCAGCATCTCTGCCCTGGTGCTGTGCTCAAGACACTACTCCCTGGCAAGGGCTGTCCATTGGGCTGACAGGAGCAGGGAGCAGAGCATGGCCCTACACTGCCTCTGCTCCTGGGATGGACAGTGGCACTGAGGATGTGCCTTGTCCCTCTGAGGAGTTGGTGGCACTGAAAACTGAGAACAGTTTTAATCCTTTTGCATAATTAATGCCAATTATGAATCCCAATGTTTCCATTGTATCTCAGAATATCACCTGGAGTGTTTCTGCAAACACTGGATGCAGGGTGGAAAACCACCAAACTGGGAAAAATCCACCCAGTGCAGAGCCTGGCTTCCAGGATGCCAAGGCACCCTCCTCCCTTTATCACAACGGTGACATTTATAAAGAGCTCAAGGGCAGGTTTTTCCATGCTGATGGCTCAGCAGCTCTCTGTGTAGCAGCGAAAACCAGGTTTCTCAAAGAGCCAGGTCAGCACAGAGGGGAGGGGCAGTGCTCCATGGAACACTCTGGCCCTTTTATTCAGTGCCCCTGTCACAGGGAGCTGAACCTGTCACTAGGACATGTGTCCTCTTCAGTCCCATTGGTGCTGAGGTGTGTGCTGGCTTCCTAATTCCTCCTCTGAATAAATATTGCCTTGGGGCTGAGACCAGGTTTGCAAATAACTAATGAAAGCTGAAATCCCAGCCTGAAATTAACACTCTTCAGGCTGAATAGGGTTTAAAAATATGTCTTTTTTAAAATGTCTTTTAAATGTAATTGGCCTGGGGGGGGTGTGTGTAGAATCAATGAATCGTTGTGGCTGACTCAGGCTGCATAAGTGCACACCCCGCAGGCAGGGTTCCTCTGGCTTCACTTGTATTAAACATGAAACCTCCTCACAGCATCCTTTCTAAGAAATGAGTTTGGGGGAGCAGGGAGGTGTATAATTAAGTGAGTAACTGTCCCCCTCCAAGGACATTTGGAGAAGTGCAGGAGGTTTGTAATTGTATCTGGCTTCAGTGTGCAGCTTCCCAGGGGCAGAGTGAGCCCCACTGTAGTAGCATGAGTACCCCAGCCCAAAGCTCCTGATGTATGTTTCAGCAGCACTGTCGTGGTTTGGTAAATGCCTGCAGGACAGATACAGGTGTCAAATGGTGACCTCAAGCCTCTTGCCTACTGTTCGCAGCAAGTGTCTCCACAACCTCTGAAACAGCTGTGTAAATTAGGGCACAAGTGGGTAAATCTTGGTTTGTGTCAGTGTAGCACAGGGTTTGACCCTTCTGTGTTGCTTCACTCATGTCCAGGTGCTGCGACCAGCACCTGTAGCTGTGCCGTAGACCAGCCTCAAGTGCCTGGTGACTGGATTTGGAGGCTCTGTCTTCCCAGCAGCTTTTGCTTTGCTGCAGTGAGTGCAGTGGAGGCATTGCTGGTGTCTGAGGGTGTTGCCCCCTTAGCCTTACACCAGCGTGCAATCCTCATCATAATTGCTTCAGGCCCGGTAATGGAAGCAGGTATGAAAACCACGTAGTGGATATGATGGATGCTTCTGGTGTTGAGCAACAGGAAATAGGGTCCTCTGGTCAAGAAGATGCATTGATCTCTGTATTTTGTTAAATAAATAAGGAAATGAGTCCCAGGGGTATGAATGCTAGTACCCCCCATCTCACTTTTAACTACTGTTCTAGATGCATTATTTCCTCCACAGAAATGAGGATTGGGAAGGGGCAGCTGCCACGGGAGATCCAGTAAGCTATGCTAGGAGGCTGCTTGGATTATAGTGCTGCCTAATAGAGGTTACATGCTTCATATGAGCCTGACATGGCAGATATTTTCCTTATAGACAATTGGTTATAGTTAAGCAAGTATTAACTGGCTGGTGACTGCAACCATTACTGAGTTGGGGGGTTTTGTGCAAGGAAAGGGGTTTTAAATGCATGAAGGGATTTAAATTACATGAAACTAAACTGCCTGGAAATCAGTGAATTTTGGAAGGGAGAAAAGCTTCTGTAGATGTAATTCATTTCAAAGATACATTAAATCTGTTTCTTTACTTACTGGGTTGCTTAAAAATGCAAATTAACCACTTGCCAAATCAATTCCTTTTGCAGCTTGAATTTCAGTGGAGTCCATCTGGCATCTGCTGGGCAGTTTAGTGACTTCCTGGGCAGCATGGGCCCTGCGCAGTTTGTTGGGCGTCAGACCTTGGCCACCACCTCGATGGGTAAGGAACAAAAAGATATGGGTGGCTTTAATGTAATCTTGAACAGACTGCTCCTACAAGCCACCTAATAACATGTCCAGCATCTGCTGATCTACCGCTCTCCCTCTCTGTTTCTCTGTTAAATCAAATAAGCTTGGCTGAAAGGTTTTACTGATTGCTGCAAATGCAATGTTAGTAGGAGAGCACCAGCTTTGTGCTTTCTTCCATCACACCTGAAAGACATAGATTAGGTAAAACCAGTTAGAATCCTGAAAACACATCCTGTGCATCTTCGTGGGGGTTTTTGTTCTTTAGGGCCCACCAGGCTCTGTAAAGATTTTCTCACAGTCCACCACAATTGCATTTTCCAAAGCAGCCAGCAGTTCTAGGTACTTTCCTATGGGAGAGATGAGAGGCTAGCAGCCACTGAAGAGTGTGAGACTGAGTCACCAAAGCCATGTAGAGGGCTGGCAGTAGCGATAGCTTTTGAAAATGTGGGCTTCAATCACTGTAGAGCTGCTTGAGTGTAATGCAGGAGACCAGGCACTCAGGGCCTACAGTTTGTTACAGCTCATAGCAGGCATAACATGAAAATTGTCTTTTATAATATTTTAATAACCCACAGATGTATTGTTTTGAAAGTCTTCTGTCTGTTTTGACATTTTGGTTTAGGGGATGTGGAAATTGGCTTGCAAGAGCGAAACGGGCAGCTAGAAGTCGATATCATTCAGGCTCGAGGACTGACACCAAAACCCGGCTCCAAAACACTGCCAGGTAGTATGCTTTGACCTCCTCAAGTGACTTGCTGAGCTCCAGCCTCCTGCAATGCTTGTGAATAGGAAAAAGTGTAATTCTGCTTGGCTTCTGCAGGAATAAGCAGTCTGTATGCAGTACTGATAATAAGGCTGGTTGAGCAAATCTTTTCACTGCTGTAAATGCCTTCTTTAGAAATACCTGAGACATGGCCCTGTCTTTTCTAAAGTGAGCATGAAGATATTTTCCATATTTGACCATCTTTATTTTTTCCAGCTGCTTACATCAAAGCTTACCTGCTAGAGAATGGCGTGTGCATTGCGAAAAAGAAGACAAAAGTGGCTCGCAAATCATTAGACCCTTTGTACAATCAGGTGTTACTGTTTGCTGAGAGCCCCCAGGGCAAAGTATTACAGGTAAGATGAGCAAGTCTCAGGTCTGCCCATCTTTCTCTTCCACCTCTCTTGGAAGATACTAAGTCTGGCAAGGGATCTGAATAATTAATATAGATGAGAAAAAGACAGTGTTTTCATTAAACCAAATGCACTCAATCTGAATGAAACAAATGGAAAGGAAGACTTTTTTCGTGTTCAAACTGGTCATTATTTGACACCCTGGCAGTTAACATGAGAACCTGCCAAGAAAAGATTGATTTTTATTTTCTTAATTCTTTTTTCTCCACCCAGTTAGGAGCTAGGTAGTACCTACAGGTGCTAAAGAGTCTTGCAGTATAGGTTGTCTTCTGGTTTTGTACATATAATCAGAGCACTCTGCTTTGTCCATCACCCATCACATATCCAATTTTTTCTACTTCTTTTTGTTTACTACAATACATACTCTCCCCTACTCAGATTTTCAGTTCTGCACCTAGAGCAAAGAGTGATCTGTGTTGTTAATTCATACCTAAATCATTTCCACCCAGTAAAGCCTGGCTAAAGTCCACTGCTCATACTGATGTAATTAATCCATGAGTTTCTGTTGCTTACCTTCACTGGCATATGAATTGCTAGCTATGCTGCTGGATCCTTCTCATTAGTGAACTCTTCCTCACTTCTGATGGTTAGAAGCATTTTCCCCTACACATTTTAGCTGGAATGAGGTGGGACCTGGCTTGGTCTGCTCTTGCCTTGTATGGGTTTCCTTTACCCACTCCCTTGTTGCCAGGAAAGACACTTACTTCAAGAGAATAAAATGAGGAGCTTGGCTCTCTGCCAGTGACCATGCCATCAAACCAGCTTTCTGCAGTGGCTTGCTCCATCTCACACTGACCTCAAGTGTTAATTTTTGTCTTTTAATTGACATTGGTTGTCTCTCCTACCTCATTTTACAGAAAACTGTAATTTTGTGGTTATTTGGAGCCTAGGGAAAGAAGCTGTCAGGATTAGCTGGAAATCACTAGTCACTGTCATAACCCATCGTACTCATCCTCTCCTCTCCAGAACAGGGATTCACTCTGGAGTCAGTCGTCACCTTTGTCTTGAGCCGCATAGGGCCCCTTGGCCACGTGCAGGCCTTCAGCATGCCTAAGCCCATGACCCTCACTACATCTGTTGTTCCACTCGCTGGTCTCCATCGTGTCGTAAGTGTGATTCAGCTTTCCCTGCTGGTCTGCCAGCTCTTTCATTAGACCTTCCTCTGTGTGTGCAAGCCTGTGTCAGCAGTGTGCTCTGCTCCCCTGCATGCCACCCCATGCCACCCCTTGCGTCACTGCTCCCGCTTGCCAGCACTCGGCTCCTGCCCTTTCTCCAGGTGAGCTGCCGGCCTCGTCTCCATCTGCCTTGTGTCATGAGCTCTGAGTGCAGAAGTTAAGATGAGCTGCTTTCCTCGAGCTGTTGGCTTTTGACCCAAGCTATTGTCCACCTTTTTATGTTGGATGATTTCCCCAGATCAGGAGCTCTTCCTGCCCTTTTCCCCTGGGCCACCTTTTGTTGTGTCAAAGGCCTGTTACTGTGCCAGGGCCAGGTTTTACCTGCAAGTGTTGGAGCTGCAGCTCTGGGGATACTTTGTGCATGTGCTGTCCCTGTCCAGCAGGTGAAACAGCAGAATGGTGTCTCATCCACAAGCACAGTCACCTCTTTTTTTCCATGGGAGTTGGGGGAGAAGTCTGCTAACATTATGGCTTGTAAAACCATGCTTAAAAAAAAAGATAATACCATCAGCAGGAGCTTCACATCGTATGTTGTTAGCTTAAACCTTTCTGCTCTTCTCAGACTGTAGAAGAACCCCAGGAGGTTGGATGAGTAGAAGGAGGGATTGATCAGACTTGTGCTTCCCAAGCAAGCGTGCAAGTTGGAGGATTAACTGTATTCCCTCCTCTTGTTCTTAAGGTGATAGTCTGGGGAAACTATGGAAGGATGGAGCGCAAGCACTTCATGGGAGTCGCCAGGGTTCTCCTGGAAGAACTGGATTTGTCAACTTTAGCAATTGGCTGGTACAAGCTTTTCCCAACCTCCTCGATGGTAGATCCCACTACAGGCCCGCTCCTGCGTCAGTCCTCACAGCTTTCCCTGGAGAGCACAGTGGGACCCTGCTGTGACAGGTCTTAGTGAGTAAGGAAGGGGGAACTGCTTTTGTTTTTTAAACATGCTGTCAAGGTTTTGTTTGCTGGAACTCTGACCTCAAGCGCAATGCATGTTCAATCAGTTCTTGTGGAGCTGGAAGAGGAGGATAAACCAGTGACCTTAGACAGAAGATGAGGGGGAGGGTGCTGTGCCCTCTCCATCCGAGGAGGAGGTGCCGTGGGGCATGAGTCCTAGTTGTCAAATTAGACATACACCTCTTGTTTCACTTCTCTCGCTGTCATTCATGGACTCTTGTTTCAGATCAGTATTAACCCTGGGAAGTTGCAGCATTTGGAAGAATTTGGGGGAGTAAGGAAGGGATTTTTCTTAACTGTGCATCTTAGAAATTTCTAATACAGATTCTTTCATGAGAAGGTACCTGGAAAATTCAGAGGCCGGTATCTGACCTGAAAGAGCGGGAGCAGAAAGTTTAAGAGGAAGCATTAGGGTTTTTATAAGGTCTTTCTTTTTGAAAGGAAGAAAAGAAAGAAACCTGCAACTCTTTCTTTAGAATCAGTTCCCTATCACTGAGTCATGTAAACTGTAACACTGTCATTGCTGTTTCCAAACTGTGCCAAATTGCCAGCAAGTGTCTTTACTGCATTACTTGTCTAACACTGCTGATGAAGCATACTTGGTGGGAGAATAAGTAGCGCCTACTTAGACCAGACAGCCTGAACAGAGTTTTGAGTTGAGCAGGCTAATTAACTGCAATTTTGCTCAGAAAGAAAGCCCCTGGAAGTGGGAGCTGAACATCAGACTTGCAGCTTGAGATATGTTTTGTATTGTCAGATACAACGTTCTGCAATTTACTGACTCCCTTACTTGTTGCTGTGCATCCTTCAGTCATGATGTCTTCTATCTCCTGCTTTTTTTCCATCTCCTTTGTGCTGGTACATATCTGCTGGAGATGCTACCCTTCCTGTTGTGCTGTGGACTGACCTGGAACAGGACTGTTTTATTCTGCCATGGGCAAGGAGATTGAGGTTTCTGTGGGTGCAGAAGAAAGAAACCTCAGTTTGTCATCTGACAGGAAGGTGCTGGAAAGCACAGAACCTTCCTTGAGGAGAGAGGTGCTTTAGGCAGGCTCAGTAGTACACAAACATTGTCAAGTGTTCTGCAAGAGGAGATGCAATCCCCAAAGTATGGAGAGGTGGTAGGTGAGGAATCTGAAGATGCAGTGGTCACAGCATGTATATTTTGGTCATTAAAGTGCAACACTAGCTGTAAACAAGTCTCGTAGGTTAAGCCAGCAACATACGCTCTCTGAGCTGCTGACCTGTGGTCAGCAGTCACGTGCTGGAGTAAGCGTGCTGGATCCTTCAGACAGTTAAAATCATCTTATGCTCAAACCACAGAGAATCTCCAGAGATTTTCTGCTGAATGACCTGTTTTGGCTAGGTTTTGTCTTAGTTCCTAATGAGAATTTGAGGACTGCTGTCTCAGAATCAGCTTTTGGAGATGTTTTACTTTGTGATTTTAAAGTGAAGGTCCCATGTCACGTTTAGGAACGAGCAGATTCTTGATCTGTTGTAGGGGCACACTGAACATTTATTTCTGCATGTGGACCTCAGCTTCGTTAGAATAAAAGCATGAGTGTTGAGTGGATGGTGAAAGCAGTTGCTTTTGGTCCTAGCTTGTCTATGGCATTTTAAATTATTTTGAGATAAATTACAGGATAGATGCAAAAATAATAGGCCTTACAGTAATCTCTGTAAAAAACTACTTAATATAAAAGAGGGGGAAGAAGAATGAGGGACATAGAATGAATGGGTTTTTTAGTGGCAAAAGCCTCAACATTTCAGATAAACCTCTTAATTTCCTTGATCAAATATGTCTCTGGCCTCTCGCTAATTATTTTTTCTAATCATATTAGACAATTTCTATATATTAGCTGAAGAAAGTTTGTTGCATGCTGGTCAAACTATGTTGTGGCTCTCTCTTAGTTTTCTTCTTGAGAAAAAAGCACATTTACTGTAATTCAAGTCAGCATCTTTTCCTCTTGGTATGTAGTGAGTACTAGGCAATATTGTACAATATGTGTATGAACTAGAATAGATTAGGTAGATTTAGTGGTTTGTAGCACTGGATCTTTTAATAACTATGTCTTTAAAAGGACTTTGGGGAGCTCCAGGTACATGGCAGACCTGGCAGCTGAGTAACAGGGCTTTTGTCTTAAGTTATGCTGAAAACTTTATACTGGTACTTAGTTTGGATATTATCTACCAATAATAGCTAGTTAATCATGGTTTTCCTGTGTCCAGTAAGATGAATGCAAAGTTTTTGCAGTCTTTAATACGGAGTAGGACACTATATATGCCAAAAACATTCCCCCAGAAAACTTTGTTAATGACTGTCTATTGAAAAGCTCAGTTGCTGTACGCGTGGCAAATGTGACATGTCTCTATATCCTACCCCTCTAAAAGCTCTGCAAGCTCAGTGATGATCAGTTTTGTTATGGTAGGACTGCTTAACACTGAGGACTATCTTCCGAATGGTTTTAATCATGCTGAAATGTCACTGTCAGGGTAGGAAAAAAACCAGAACCAAGTTACAGTTCTACTTGTGTTATTTTTGTCAAGATCTCAGATTCTGACATTTGGAGGCAGTTTTAACAGTCTGCTCCGTCTTGTTTTCTTCTGCATTTTTTACATGGTTGATTGTAGTCCAGTGGTTCTCGCTTTTGTTTCTGCTCACTTCCAAGTCCTGTTTCTCCCCAGTAAGAGAATGTTGCAACCCCTGGCTGCCACACACAGTGCAGTCACATGAACTGGCAAGTGCCGCTGGTCTTCCTTTGTGAAGCAGACTTACAGGAGCCCTTCTGGAAGCACCCACAGGGTGCAGAGTGAGGCCAGGAGGGTTGCACAGTACCCTGCAGCTTGGATCCTTGCTTCACTCACACCGGTGATTCCTTCACTGACCATGGTGTGTTACAGTTAAAAGTCTAGTTATCCATCAATTTAAGGCACTCAGTATCACATCCAAGGCAAGCCTTAGGTTTGGAATAGCTGATTTTTATAAAGCCTAACCTTTTTTTCCCCACGAAATTTGACTTGCCAGTTTATCTAAGGTGATGTGATATGACAGTTGGGATTGCCAGTATGGTCGTTTAAAAAGTAGCAGTTTGCTAGAATGATGAGCAGCTCAAAACTCAGTTTTGGTCCCCTTTGCAAGTCCTGAAGGAGTTTTTTCCTGTGTCTGAGTGAAGCTGTTACAGTCAAGGAGGGGGAGAGGGAAAATGAGACTTTAAAAAGGAAAAAGAGGTATCATAGTACTTCTGTTCTGTGAGCGATGATGAGGGGTGATACTGAGGAGGGATAGATAATAAATACCTGCCCAGCTCAGGGTTGATTCCCCGTTCCTTGTGCATGGAATACCGCATTCTAATAGTAATGGGAGGATTGCTTGTCAAAAGAGAAAATGGGGAACCAGTTCCCAAATGCTACCTGCATTACTATTACCATGAAAAACAAGGGAATGCTGGTGCTGGGAGCAGAATGATCTCTCCGCAGCGGGAATCCCCTGCACATAGGGAGCGCAGCCTCACACCTGGCTTTGTTCTCTTTGTGGTCTGAGCAAAACGCAGCCGTGACCACAGATATAGACCTGGATTGTCCAGGAAAAGGATGTGCTACTTTCCCAGTCTCCTGGTGTTGCTTTCCCTTTGCCCCAGCACAGCTGGGATGTCACAGAGCCAACATAAGGTCCTCACTCTGTGATTCAATCTGTGGGTCCTCATCCCACAGCTGAAGCTGCGTGGGCAGGCTGGAGCATCCATTTGGCACTGTCCATGGGTGTTTGTGTCCATGGGCAGGGTAAGGGCCAGGTGACTTTTTTTGTTTGGCCAAGTATATCCCCACTTCTTGGCCATGGATTGTTCCAAGGACATTGCAGAATTATTTGCTTTGAATGAAAATATCTATTGTTTCTAGCTACCAGATCCTTTATCAATGTACTGTTCTAAATTTGCGGGTCTTCTGGAGTATGAATATCACAAGTTCCTGTAAAGGAGCTGGTTTTAAGATGTTGAGGCAGTTAACAGAATCTCAACCTGAGCATGTTTAGTAATGTTTAGACAGCAAGACAACTTTTTTATGAGACTCATTTTAAGTTAGTTTATTACATGCTGGTTTAAAACAGGGAAAATATTTTTCTTTAAAGACAAACTGATGTATGTTTTTTAACAGATAATTTAGTGTTTTCAAAACTGTTTAATGTTCTGGGTATGATGCTTACTTATTCTTTTGATTTCTATGTTCCTTGTTCTGTTTTATCAACTTTTTCCACAAGAAAGAGGCATATGTAAATGAACACCAGAAAAGAGTCCTATGAGAAATTCTGTTCAAACTGGCCATAGAATTATTAGTAAAGATTTGTTATTGTTCATTAACTCTCAGCTACTATTCAAGCCTTTGTTGAAAGAATTGATGTTGTATTTTCAAGATGAGAACTACTTAGCTAGTTTTGTCATAATCCTGTACTCTGTATAAAAATCTTTTTATAAAGAAAGTCTAATAGGCTAACAAGCAATAATATATTCCATTTGGTGTGCACAGATTGTGACTTGCAGGCTGTAGTACATATTGTTGATACAGTTTATAATTGTCTTCAATCTCAGTGACATCACTTTTGAAAAAGATCCATATTAACTTTGATTGTAAGAAGAAAATAAGACTGGGTTGATGCCTTGTGAGATACATTCATCCTGTAGACTTCTCTGTGAGTATACGTGCCCATCAACATGAAATCTCTTTAGGTGAAGAGTGAAACAGCTGTAGGTGACTCCATACAACAGAGCTAAGATATAGTTTCAATATAAACTTCATGATTGTTTTGATCTCCCTGTTTTTCTTAGGCTATCTAGTATTTGTAACAAAATGAGAATGGTTCCCACTGCCACTGTAGCCCTGATAAAGCAAAAAAGCCTCTGGGGCCACATGAGTTCTGCCTGGCAGCTGCCTATTTTCCTTCAGGTACCAGGGGCAAGCTAAAGGGAGGGTTTTTTCTCAAAGCAGCAGATTGAGCTGCTCTTGTTTAAAGGCTTTGTGGGTTATTATGTCCATTTCATAGATGGTATTTGTCCGTTTTGTTGGGAAATTCCACCCAAGGCAGAGGGATTGCACCTTCGCAGAGCATCGTGGGGCCCAGCATGTAGAACAGGAAGAGGCTGGTCTGTGCCATTCTTCAAGAGTCAGCTAATGCTGGGCTCATCAAGATTTTTCCAAAGTGGCAAGATCAGGATATTGGATTTTAAGTCAACTGTATCATTGATGCAGTACAGAAAATGAAACAGCTTCAGAGCAGCATCCCAATTCATTGCCTGTGGATTTCTCTCAGCATTTTCCGTAGGAAAAGTCTTCATGTTATCATGGAATGGTTTGCATTGGAAAGGACCTTAAGATCATCCAGTTCCAACCCCCTGCCATGGGCAGGGACACCTCACACTAGATCATGTTGCCCAAGGCTCTGTCCAGCCTGGCCTTGAACACTGCCAGGGATGGAGCATTTACTACTTCTTTGGGCACCCTGTGCCAGCGCCTCACCACCCTCACAGTAAAGAACTTCTTCCTTATATGTAACCTGAACTTCCCTTGTTTGGTTCTAACCCATCACCCCTTGTCCTGTTGCTACAGTCCTTGATGAAGGGTCCCTCTCTGGCATCCTTTGTTAGCCCCTTCAGACACTGGAAGGCTGCTCTGAGGTCTCCTCACAGCTTCTCTTCTCCAGGCTCAACAGCCCCAGCTCTCTCAGCCTGTCCTCATATGGGAGGTGCTCCAGCCCCTGATCATCCTCGTGGCCTGCTCTGGCCTTGCTCCAACAGCTCCATTTCCTTCCATGTAGTTCTCCAGATGGGCCATGCAAGTCACTGGCCCAGTGATGCTGGGAACCACTATGAATAGTGAAATAATTCACATTTTTGTTGTGAAATGCTTTGAAAAGTAAGAAACACGTGTAAATGCAAAGCACTGTCAGCACAGAAATCCAGGGCATTTTAAGACCTGGGGTGAGCGACTAAAGTGACATTGCAGCTACCAGATTTGAGCCTTAGGGAGGTGAAACCCCTCAGAAGGGACAGTCAGGTTGTGCAGTCAGTATCTCATTCCCTTGTCTGAGCCCTTTGCCTATGCAGGACCCAGCAGCCAAGTCTGGAAGGACACTGGTAAAACCTGGCATGGCAGAGCCCCAGAGCTACCCACTGTGCCCTGTGTGTATCCGATGGTCTTCCCTGGCTTTCCAGCGTGCCTCTGTGAATGGGCAGTTCCTCCGGGGGTTTGCAGATGATCAGGTATTCTTAAAACATGGCTAAAGAGGCTTAAACCCACACTGCCAGAGTTCTCCTCTCTGCTCAGTGTCCAGTCCCGGCCTCTCACCCATCACAGCAGCATTGGACTCATTCCTGGGGAACCTCAACCTCTCCTTATAGTGTAGACACCTTTCTGCCCGCCCTTTCCTGGGGGAGCTGCTCTCATCTTTGTGGAGGAGAAGAACTGAGGAGAGTTTCTGGTAGTATTTGGTTCTTTGCTCTTTAGTGGCTGAAAGTGAGAAGGAGCCAACACAGCCCTTTACAGAGCACCAGCAACCAGAGGCTGCCACCTAACGATTTTCTTGTGGTGACTCCAGTGGCTAAAAGGGCAACCAAAGCTGTATTGTTAAACCCCTCTGCCAGGTCAGTAGGCAACCTTTGCCTTTACACTGCACATTGGGCCCTTGTGTGGGTTTGAGCTCCCTGTGCGTAGGGAGGATGGGCTCTGGCTTGCAGCAAGGCCACATCCAGCTCTGCTTGCTGGGCAGTGATGAAGCAGAAGCAACCCAAGGGAAGAATGGAGGCACATCTTCTGCCAAAGCCATGCCTGCAAGCTTTCCAGGAGCTAGATTTGTAGTTGTTTTGGTGCCACAGACCTGGAGAGCTGCCTGCTAGGGCTCTAGGTCCCACTGAACACCAGCCTGGGACTTTAAATCTAGCAGCAGCCTTTTTCTTTGGGGCTGTCATTCCTTACCCAGTGCTGCTCACTGGTGTCCACTTTGGTTGATTCCATCTCTTCAACCTGGAGCTGGTTTCGGCTTTGTTTGGAGTGAGGAAGAGTGAGGTTTGGAGAGTGAATCCAGGGCATGTACCCCCAGCCTCAGCGGGCTGGGGCTGCAGTGCCTCCCCAAGCCCCCCTCCTGCAGCACTGCCGTGGGCTGACACCCTCCTGGGGTGCCAGTGTCCTGCCCACGTTTTGTGGCAGTTCTCAAGTCAAACCGTGGGGGAGTCTTCCTTTCCTGTCCTTGGGAGGAGCTGAGCGTCTTCTGCAGCCCACACCAGAAGGCAGGGATGGGGATGGAGCTGCCTCTGCACTGGCCAAGGGAAAGGGGCCAGCGAGCTTTCCTCCAGCTTCCCTTTACTTTTCCCTTCCCTCTCGGTACGAGGCCTTATTCCAACCCGAGGGGACTGAGGCTGCTGCAGCATCTGGTTACAATGAACCATCCATCACACACTGCCCGGGTGGTGCTGCAGAGCTGGCCTCTGCTTGGACATGGAGCCACCACCCCAGCACACCCACACTGTCACCTCCCCAGCTCTCTGCCTTGTCCCTCTGCTGCCCAAGGGCCTGGCCATGGTTGGGAAAGCTGCTTTTGGGGGGTTAAAACTTTTTACTTCATTTAACTGCTCCACAAAACCCTCATAGCTTGGCAGGGGCACTGCAGGGCTGCTGCCGCTCCTCTTGCCTTTCCATAGGAGTGGGGGCAGCTGAGCTGCTCTTTTCTGGCCTCTGTAACCCTTTCCAAAACCTTTGGGAGGTTTTTACCATCATCTGGTGAGATGTAATCTCCATGGGGCCAGAGGGAACACAGGCAATGGGGCCGGGCAGCTTTCCTGCCGCTGTGGCTTGCGAGGTGCATGGGCTGCCTTGGGTAGAAGGTGGGACATGGTCCCGGCAGCGCCGGTGGGACGCTGGCGCTCATCTGTAGTCAGGAGAGGATTCTGATAGACTTTTTTCCTGTCTGTAGGTTTTATTCAGACACTATGTAATGAGTGATTTACAATTCAGTGTTAAGCTAATGAAAACGTTGATAATGGTGGTAATAAAACCTTTTTTTTTCCTATGGTGTGTTGGGGTGTTTTTGTGTTTCTCTCTGTTGCCACCAACCGTTATTTTCAACCTCAGATTTCAGCTGGCCCATCCCTCTCCTTGTGCCTGGAGGGAATGAGAGCAGCTCAGCCTGGTGTGTCTCAGCGCTGCCCTGGCTACTTCCAAGTGTTCTCCATGGAAGGGCCCTCTCTAAATCAGCCCCAACTTCAAACCTGCACTTCCCTGTGCTATTTCCAGACGTAATTTGGCTGTTGGCATGTCCAGGGCATGGAGCTGAGCTTCCTCCCAGCTTGTACTCTGCTCACTACCCCTAGCAGGAGCCTTCTGCTCCTCCTGTTGTCTTCCCAAGACCCTTCATGGTCAACACTGAATCAAGGTTGATTTTGAAACCCTGGAGGTGAAGACCCTGCTGGCAGAAAACACTGTCGCTGGCCCAGGCTGTTGGGAATACCCTGGGTCAGTGTGGATGCAGGGGGAGCCTGGCAACCCTTGGGGAAGGACACCCATAGGTGCTGTTGGTCCTGGATGGCCTCCAGCTGCAAGCTCTTGGGTGAAGAGCATTTGGGGAGTGCTGGTGTGTCTCTTGCTGTGGGTGTCTGTGGGAGGCAGCATTCCCTTGGGAGCGAATATAAGCCCAGTGTGGTACCCAGGGATGATGAACATCTCCCACCCTCACACCATCACCAGCTTCCAAAAGCAGGATGGGGCTCAGGCAGTCACTAAGCAACAGCTCAGGCGGCTCAGCACAATAAACCCACACGGGTTCCCTGCTTCCTGCACCATCAGCTCATTGCCAGCTCTGGCCTGCACCTGAGATGAACTCCACAGTGTGGATGTCCCTTAGAATGTGTCCCAGGTTCAACATTTGGAGATCTCCATCCACTGCACAGCTCTGATGGCAAGAGTACTGCAGCATTCCACCCCAAGCCTTGGGCTGACAGCCTTGGTGAGGGTGGGGGGACATGGGATACAGCAAAAAAAGGGATCAGCATGAAATTTCACCTCTGAGGAGCTGAGAAGCCAATCGAAGCACCATTATTAAGCCTGTTCTATCTGCTCACAGCTTGTTTTCTCCCCCCATCCTCTTTCTTTCTATTTAAACCAAGGCTTAGCTGCTCCAGCTTTGGGGCCACTGGTGCAAAGCAATGCAGCTGCTGAACACCAGGGGGGACTGCAGCCAGGGCATCACCCATCTCAAAGCCCAAATCCTGCCACTTGGGAGGCTGGAGCAAGCTTTTCCCAGTCATCACAAGCCTACACAGATTTGGGGTGACATCAAAGCCCAAAGCTGCCTCCAGGGAAGCTCAAGCACCAGGAAGGTTGGAAACATGAAGGTCACTGGTCAGGGTGGGTGGAGAAGCCCAGAGCATCCCTGTGCTGGGGGCAGACACCATCCCATGATGGGCAAGACCCAACTGCTTCCCAGCTCCTTGACAGCCACTCCACCTCCCTCTGGTGCACAGACATCCCGGCAAACATCCACAGGGGTAAGATCCCTGGATATAGACACTGCCCACATCCCTTGTGGCAGGGTGGTGAGCCCTGGAGGACCCCTGCAGCCAGGCAGGGCTGGGGTGTGGGGCTCAGACACATCCCTCTGCTTCCCCTTGTGACAAATAACCAACCACCACCAGCTGGATTCACCTTTTATTAAACTGCCCAGAACAAAAGGAGAGCAAAGCGTGCCCCGAGGCCTTCCCAACGCTGGCACTTCGCATGCCTTCCCTACCAGGAAAATGGGAAAACCTCCTCAGAAGGTATTTGAAATAGAACAAAGAGTGAAAATGACCCCTTTTTGGGGAAAGAAAAATGAAATGAAGTTCCTGCCTCTGCTGCTCCTTGCAGACAGGGCAGGATGGACACAGCCACATCAGCGGCACCAGCTGGACACGAGCTCCCAGGTGGGGCTGTGCAGGTACCACATCCTGCCTGCAGATGGATGCACACCAGCATGGGATCTCCCCAATTCTGACAACCCCAGAGCAGTGAGCATAAACCCACGGGCTCATGGGGACTGGAGGAGGTGAGGAGCAGTGTGCTCATTGGGCTGGCAGCTGGAGGAAAGGAGGTGGAGGAAAGGGTGATCTTAGCTAATGATCCCGTCAGCACCAGACCCTTTGCGTGTGGCTCTGTCTGGTTCAGGGAGGCTCTTCCTGGGACTGTGCCCTTTGCACAGTCTGGAATCATCCCAGAGGAGGGCTGTGGCTGCGCTGGAGTTCAGCTTCCCCCATGAATGGGACATGGCATCCCACCAGCCAGCTCAGCCTGCAGGACCTCCCTGTACGAGGCAAGGTGAGCTGGTGGGTACATGGGTGAGTGGATGGAGCTCCGGCTTCCAGCAGCACTGAGCCAGGCACGAGCCTGAGCTTAGACCGGAGGGCTGGTTGTGGGAGATGCCATGAAGTTGTCCCAATGTGCTGAGCAGCAGGGCTGCATCCTGCTCCCTGCCTGCCTCTCCCTGCAGGGCTGCTGCATGGCACCTACTTACCTGCTCCCAGTGTCAGGGGATGCTTAAAGATCACCAATGCTGCAGGGCTCATTAACACAGGCTTTGCCTTTGATGCACTCATCAAGTGCAATCCAGCCCATGCAGCAAGAGGCAAGTGCTGGCAGCAGCCACAGCCAAGGTTAGGCAGGGTGGGAAGGCAGCAGCAGTTTGGGGAGCAGGGTGGTGTGAAAGCAAACCTACAGCCTGCTGGACCTCACACGGGGGGGGCCTCTTAGACCCAAACGCTTGAACCTACTTAGGAGGAAAAAGCAAAGAAAAACAATGCCATTCAGTGCCTGCAAAAGGGAACAATTATTTCTTAACAGGGTTTAAAAGCTCCTGCTGGACCTTGTGTGGGGCCGGCTGCCAACTGAAAGGGGGAAGGAACAGAAGAAGTGAGTGCAGTGAGAAGAACCTGCCATGTCTGTTCTCAATTTATCATCATAGTAAGACTCGAGCACTGAGTGCGGCTCGGCACTCGCTCCTAGATGGATTTCCTCCGCAGCCGGGGGTGCTGCCGGCAGCGAGGGCTGTTGGATGACAAAGTGCTCCCAGGGGAGGAGCCGGTCTGCCCCCGCGTGCTCAGGGACACCTCGTCGATCTTGTAGGAAATGGAGTTGTAATACACGGGGTTGGTGTGGCAGCTCAGCGTCTCGGGGTGGGAGGGCGCCGGGCTCCCGCACAGCTGAGGTCTGTAGCACAGGCACGTGCAGAAGGAGGGCACCGCGGCCGCTGAGTTGGCCGATTGGCGCCGCTGCCTCTCCGCATCCTCCTGGATGAGCGGGATGAGGTTCATCTGGCTCGTCCTGTCCTCCACGGGCAGAAAAATGGCGTTGCTGCTCCGGCTCTCCTCTTTGGGTTTGAGGTGGATGTTGTTCCGGGCTCTCCTCAGCGATGCTCGCTCCTCGGCGTCGCGCCGCTCATCCTCAGAGTTCATGGTCAGGAACCGCAGCACCACCAGGTTGAGAAAGGCGCCGATGACGGTCAGGCCCACCAGGATGTACATGAAGCTGAAAGCCACGTACGGGGGCTTCTTTTGCAAAGCCTCATTCTTCTGCAGAGCCACAAAGTCTCCAAAGCCAATAGTGGTCAAGGTTATGAAGCAGTAGTAGTAGGCATGAAAGAAAGTCCAGCCCTCGAAATAAGAGAAGGCTGCTGCACCGATGCACAGGGTGCCCATGCAGGACAGAAAGCCGACGAGGACCATGTTCTCCATGGAGACATTGGTTGTCCTCATGCCCAGACACTTCTTGATCTTCTTGAGCAGTAGCCGCACAACAGTGTTCATGCGCTCCCCCAGGCTCTGGAACATGACCAGTGTCAGGGGGATGCCCAGGATGGCATAGAACATGCAGAACACTTTGCCAGCATCCGTGCCCGGGGCAGCGTGCCCATAGCCTGTGGAGGAAGCAGGAGAGGCAGGTGTCAAGCCCTCACTGGGGTTTCCAATGAGGCCACCCTGGGACCAAGAGAAGCAGGACAATGGGGGAAATGGAAAATGAATCAGTAACAGATCTGCAGGCAGTGTTAGGGCCATGGGATGCCACATCCTTCGGGGTGATGGCACATTAGAGCATCTTGTGGACAGCCTTATTTTGCCTCCAAAGCGAGAAGGCATAGGAACTATAGAGCCCCTCTGCTATGGGGCCCATCACCACAAAAGCAGCTAAGCCTAGGAGGACTTCTGCAGAGCAGCTTGGGATCTACTCCAGTGTCATTTAGATTCAACCTAAAGCACTGCCTAAAAGCGGGGTTGTGGCTGTTTTAGATGCAGGGAAGTATTTCTGTCACCACAGCCCTGTCAGCCCCTGTCCCAGGAACAAGGAGCTCGAGGAGGACGAGGTTGTCCTTGAACACCTTCTGAGATTTAATTTCCCCACCTTGCTCCAAGTTTCCGAGCTGTGACTCAAGGACACACACAATTATCCTGTGAGTCGTAATGAGGCATTCACCGCAATCTTCCGGACTCAGTGATTCTGCACCACCTCCCTTCATTAGAGCAGCTTTGCAGGAATCGCTGGCCTCTGACCTCTGCCGATGAGTAACAAACGCAGTGCAAGGGAGTCACACGGCGTGGGGAGGCATCCAAAGGCATCCAAGCCTCTCTTTTGAGTTTCTATGAGAAACTACCAGGGCTGGAAACTTCCCTTCTGAAGGCGCCTGCAGAACAGCGCTGGCTCCTTCCTGTGCTGCTGCGTGGCCCTCTGTGAACACCCATTTCTATTTTCACTTTTTCTGCAGGTATTCATGTGACTTTTGTGTGAAGAAAGGGGGGGGACAAACCATCCTCATTTTATTTCTCAGCCCTGTTCAGAGCTGTGACTTGGCTTCACCTCTGTCTCTGCTCTCAGTGCCTTTCCAGCACTCTTAGGGAAGCTGGTAGCAGTGATGGGAAGACCAGAGGATGACAACCATGTTGTCCCACGCTCCCGAGCACACCTCCTGCTCCAGGAAACTCCTGGGATGGGGCTTGGAGGCTGAGGGCAGTGTTATCCTGAACCATGCAGTGCTCCAAACTAAAAGCTGGCAGGAAGGGACTGGTTTCTAATTGCTCTGTCTGTTCATAAACCCATGCAATCAAAAATGATAAACTTAATGCCTGCATGCCAGATTTCACAGAGTACGGAGCACACATGAGACTGCAGTGGCAAGAAAAGCCCCACTCAAATCCAGGCTTAATAACTGACTGCAATTATGAGGTCCTAGGTTACAAGATAATACAGGGGCAGCAATGAGGAGGTAAATACAATGATCCAGAAGAGCAGGGAGTGGAGAAACAATTGTGGTACCCTGAGAGACTGCTGAGAGAGCATTTGATTGGTGCTTTGGAAATGACAAAGAGAATTAGAAAGAGTAAACAGAGCTACATTAACATTAAATCTGAGCTTTGGAGCACAGCCCAACACAGAGATCTGCCCTGCCACTGTTTTAGAAATATGGCACCTGGGATGATTTACCACATGGGGTGTGTGATAAGAGCAGCAATTGTTTGTCACAGTCAACACAGAAACAGCATAAATGGAGCTATAACCTGTCCCACCTGATGGAGATGTTCGCTGCAGCCATTCATCCCACCCCAGGACCTGGGGCCTGACTCCAACCATGTCCTGAGCTCATTGCTGTTTGCTGGCCACATGCGTGGCTGCTGCACGAGCCCCACAGCACATCTCAGGGGCACACGGAGCCCCCCAGGGCAAGGCCTGCAGGTCACCTGCCCCTCCATACCTCTTGTGATCCCATCTGCCCTCGTCTTTAGGGATGGTGCTTTCAGCTACCTATCCTGAGCCCTGTCCTACAGACGAGGAGCTGGAAGGGCAGGATCTGGCCTCAGGGTCCTGCCTCCAAAGCACACCACATCTGCTCACTGAAATCCCAGCACGAGCACTGACACCAGCACAGGGTGCCATGCCTCTACATCCACGGGCTGCTTGGGGTACGTGGGTTGATGGACGTGGATTAATTAAGCTCTGCTCAACTCCCGTGTGGTCACCTCGTCTGGAACTGAGGCAGCTTTATTCAATTTAGTTTCATTCTCTTGCAGACCAAGGCACTGGGCTCTGTAAATGTCTGCAGTGTGTGTGTGTGTATGTGTGTGTGTGTGTGTGTGTTATAAGATTCATTGCTCCCCTTCAAGCTGACACGGATCTCCCTGCAGGCTCCCGTGCAGGCAGAGCGCACTCAGTGTCTCGTGGCTGTCCTGGCAACCTGAACCGGGTCTCGCACAGCCAAACACCCAGAGTTTTGAGCTGGCAAAGGAGCCATGAGTTCTCGGCCAGCTCTTCAGCCTGGCTTGCTGGCTACCCCCTGCCAGCTTCTTTGGCTGCACGCCCCAAAGGTGCTGTAGGAGCTCCATGTGCTGCTGCCTCCCTGGGACATTGTGCATGTCCCATTGGGTGGCCCCAGCCATAGTGGCACCCCCGGTGTCCCCCAGGACCGGGTGGCCTCCAGCCTACCCATGAATTACCTCTCCCAGCGCTGGGAATGGGAGTCCCCCAGGATCAGCTCAGGGGGTGGCCTGCAGAGATATCCCAGCCCTGCAAGGGTGAGATCAGCTTCTCTTGGGCAGGCAACCCCCAAAGACCGTGGAGGTGTGGGAGGCTGTGGAGGTGCAGGGGTGGAGGGATGGAGAGGCGCTGGTATAGGGGGATGTGGAGAGGATTGGGTGCTGGGATAGCAGGATGGAGAGGTGCTGGCATAGGGGGATGTGGAGATGATTAGATGCTGGGATAGCAGGATGGAGAGGGGCTGGTATAGGGGAAAATGGGGGTGCAGGGATGTGGAGATGAAGAGGTACCAGGACAGTAGCATAGGGGAGTGTAGGAATGTAGAGATGATGGGGTACCAGCATAGCAGAATGGAGAGGTGCTGGAATAGGAGGGTGCTGGAATGTGGGGATGATGTGGTGTATGGAAGTGGGGATGGAAAGGTGGTGGGACAGGCAAATAGGTGGGTGTGGGGATGTGGGAATGCTGGGGTGCCAGGATAGCACAATGGAGAGATGCTGGGATAGTGGGGTTGTCAGGACGTGAGGATGATGGGGTGCTAGGACAGCAGGATGGAGAAATGCTGGGATGAGGGGGTGTGGGGATGTGGGAATGATGGGGTGCCGGGACAGCGGCGTGGAGGGGGCGCAGGACGCGCCGGGTGCCAGCGCTCACCTATGGTGGTGATGACCGTGATGGCGAAGTAGAAAGAGCCGGCGAACTTCCACTGCCGCCCGGCGCGGTGCGGCTCGGCCTGCAGCACCAGCCGCTCCAGCTCCCGGTAGTCATCGGCGGAGAAGCGGTACTTCCTCCGCAGCTCCCCGCGCTTCTGCTCCAGCAGCCGCTTGCGGCCGCTCTCCGCTTCCGACTCCAGCGCATCGAAGACGGCGGCGCCCACCAGCAGGTAGGAGAAGATGCAGAGGATGAGCGCGGCCGTGCGCAGGTTCTGCCGCTTCATGGCGAGGGGCGGCCGCGGCTCTTCAGCCCGGGCTCCGCATGGCCCCCGCCGCGCCCCGCCTGCGCGCCGCCCCCCAAACCCCGCGGCATCCCCGCCGGGACCGCCCGGACCGGTAACGGGACCAGCGCCGGGACCGCCCCGTCCAAGACCCCGAACCGGCCCTGGACGCCGGTGAGTGCCGTGTCCCCGGCTGGGGGAGCCTTACCCCAGCGCTGTCCCCACTTGCAAAAATCGGAGTACAGGCGGAAGAAACCAGGTTTATTATTTGATTGCTCAGCTTCTAAACCCCACGCAGTAGCGTTTCGGGAGGATGGAAATACAAAGCATCATTAAACAGACAAGTAACTCTGCTATCACCAAACCTGGAAAATAAACCTATCTTTGTTCCAACACAACCCTTGGAATTCTTGCTAACATCTGTAAGTGACAGGGTCTGATAATGGTCACTGAAACTCTGTTAGAATGTTTGGAACAGCACTTACAAACAGGAAAATACACAATTGCAGCCACTGCATACTATGCTCATAAAGTGGATGGTCCAACACCATCTGCTGGGATAGTCCCCATGCCTGCAAGCAGGGATGTCCTGCAGGACCTCCTGCCCTTACTCCCCAGCCTAATTACACCAGAAAGATGCAGCTAATTTTTAGGCAGAACAAAGTGATTCCTGGCTGCAGGGCAGCCCCAGTTGGCCCTGTCCCCACGTCACACCCAGCGCGGTGGAGCTCTGCAGTCTGTGCTACCACTGCTATCTCTGCTCTTGCCAACCGGTCACCAGAGAGGATTTCTGGCCTGGTGCTGTTTTAGGAGAGCAGGACAGAACAGTGGGACCAGGTCTGTTGTTTCTACTGAGTTCTTTGGCTTGTTCATGAGATGCACGTAGTTCCCAGGGTCCGTAACAATAGGACAGAGGATATTCAGGTTAGAAATAAGGAAGAAGTTCTTCCCTGTGAGGGTGCTGAGGCGCTGGCACAGGGTGCCCAGAGAAGCTGTGGCTGCCCCATCCCTGGCAGTATTCAAGGCCAGGTTGGACACAGGGCCTTGGAGCAACCTGCTCCAGTGGAAGCTGTCCCTGCCTGTGGCAGGGATTGGAACTGGCGGAGCTTTAAAGTCCCTTCCAACACAAACCAGGCCGGGATTCTGTGCAGGGATGCAGGGGCATGGATCCCAGCAGCCTATGCTGTTGCAAGGGCAATGAGTGGAGCCTCTCTGCACCAGTGTCCCATGGACAGCTCTGGGATGTGGGGAAATCGGCCAAGGTAGGAGGCAGAGCCCACAGCATGCAGCCCCTGCTTCTCATTCCTGGTCTCCTGAGCTTTTATGTAACTCTTATGTTTCGCTTTCAAAAATAGACCCTTCATCAAGCCGTATGTTGCAGGAGGTATCATCTCCTTCAAGAAATAGGCTCTTTCTTTTGACTAGGAATAAAACAAACCAGGAAAACAAACCAACGAGCAGGCTTACATCCCTCTTCATCCATCCCACCTCTCTCTGGAGAGGACAAGATGTTTAAGGCTTTAATTGCAGCAAAGGAGGATTCAGCCGGATGGAACAAAAACTTTTTAACCATGAAGACAGTCAAACACCACAACAGATTGCTTGGGGAGATTGTGGCAGCCGCATCACTGGAGGACGTTAAGAATAAGATTAGCAGATTTCTGGATGTCTGTGATAGCACTCTGGGCACAGCCGATACTCTCCTGGAGCCCCTTCCAGCCCTACCCTCAGCATTTCCATGGCCAGCACAAGGGGCACAGTGCCCTTTCCCACTGTAATTGTGAACTCTTTGTCACCCTGAACACTTGCCACTTCCCACCTCCTTGCCGAGCCTCCATGCCAGCACCATTAGTGAAAGCGGTTGTTGAATTAATACCACAGGCTCCAGCATCCATCACAGCAGCACAAGCTGTCGGAGCATTGCTGTTCGACATCATAGCACTTCCAGCCTCCTAAATCACTCAGCCTCCTAAATCACTCAGCAAAGCCTGTGCTGGAGGAATGTGTCTGGTTCGTGCTCTCCACGGTGTCGTTCACAGCCCTGCTAACAGGGATGCTTGTTAAACCCACAGCGGTGTGGGGCTGCCTGCTAGGGGAGACAGGCTTTAGCTGCTGCTGGTAGTGTTTTCAGCGATGACATCCCACCTTGAAGGGAGGACACAGTGCTGCTGATTGAGCTCCTGCTGGTTTCATTACAGAGGAAGGAGATCTTACAGTGGTTTTCCTGCATGCAGCAAGCATGGGGGCACAAACAAGAGCAGACTGCGTCCCATTGTGCAGGACAGTCCCTCATGAGGCACACAGAAGTTTCATGCTTTCCCACTGTTAAGGTCTCTCAGCTCAACCTTTGTCTTTCCCCCAACTTCACTGTGCTTGAGAAAGGTCGGCTGGAGCCGCAGGATCAGGGCAGGGAAGATAATGTACTTTACCATTGATTTCCAGTGAGAAATTGCATTATGAGATTAAATGTCTCATTTTTATTGCATGGGAAGGCAGAGAGAAAGCAAAGGCTCTGAAAATAAAACACAAGTTGAAGTGATGTGTTTCTGTTGTAAGGTGCTTTGTGACTGGCAACAAATGCACCTCGTTTGTTCAGCCCTTTGGGGGTGAACTTTGAGAAGCTGCTTCCTTCAGAGATTGGTAAACAAAGTCAGACTTCATCTGTGTCTAAACCAGTGCCTAATGAATGTGTCTAATTGCCCCACATCTACTAATTCCAGGCTGGTGGGGAATTTATTGAAAAGCTTTTCCAGTTTTAATGGCTTGAAATCAGCAAAGCTGCTCGGGAGTCTGAGACGGAAGATGCTAAATGGGGACCAGCAGCGTGGGTCTGAGTCAGTCCCACAGCCCAGTGTATGTGGGGGGAGATGGGAGCATCCCACCAGTGTCTGTCTGCACAGACAGCTCCTGGTCCCCCAGCAAAGGGGATGACATTGGTGGGACGTGCAGTACCAGCTGCTCTGCTTCTTTCTGTTATTTATAAAGGCCACATAAATGTTTTCTTTTGCCTTAGTAAAAGCATCAGATATTCTGGCTTTAATGCCATTTAATACTGAGATAACAGCCTCGCGATTCCACAGGATATTTTTAAAGCAATGGGTAAGTTAATTTCTAGAGAGGATTAGATACTGAGATATGAATAACAACCAGCTGCAGCCACCCAGAGGAGAGCAGGACTCCCAGCACAGCTCAGAGCGATCCCTCCTTTCTGTGTTAGTGCACAGTGATGGCCTCTTCCATGGACGGGATCCCTGACCTGGGCATAGTGTTTGCTTCTGCCCCATGACTCCATAAACATTTCTAGAAAAAGCCGCCCTAGAGCTAACTTGTCCTTGTCCTGCTGGCATGCTCAGTGTTACTGGAGGCTCAGGAACCTCTTGGCTCTAGGGTCTCCCTGCTCCTTCATCCCTACCTCTTTGTTGCTCAGATGGCTGCAGGTGCTTTGCTCTGTGTTGTAGTTTGGAGGCTCAGCAAGGGAATTAATGAAGCACTGGATATAAACTGGTTCCAAATGCAGGTCATCTCCGCACGGTCACCATGGATGTGGCTTACAGGTTTCAAACCCCAAGGTGGGTAGACACAGCTCCACACATGACTGCCTTCAACCACCTTACCTAGTGCCAACCAGTCTAAACCTTGGCCATGCCTCCTCCTGATACCCCATAGCCCGTGAGTTTTCCTTCCCTAATTACCCTTCCTACCCAAAATGGGTCCTTTCAAAGGGCCACACAGCCCCATCCTTGCCCCCTCCCCGCTTTCCCCAAGCAGCCTGATCTGACAGTGACTGTACACAAAGCAGACCTGAGCTGGAAACGCTGACAGTGCTCTTGACAGTTTATAGTCACAAACTCTATTTTCAGCCTAATAAGTTTTTTATATGCTTGGAAAGCTGTCAGTTGAACATCAGCCAGGCACAAAGTACCTGCCATAAAGTGCCTGGACCACAACCAAACGGGAAAGGTGCTGCTCTACTTTAGCAAGATCTTGATCTCGGCTGCTTTAGCGGGTTCATTTGTTTGGTTTGCGCATCCTGGCTTTACCAATAAAATAATAATGCCCTGCTTAATAATCTGTGCAAATATTCACCAAGAAACTGTTAAATCAAAGCTGGCAACCTGTTCGGACTGGGGCTCGGGGTTGGGAGGCTCCGTGGTGCTGCTGCTGGTGCTGGTCCCTGCAAGGAGTCCCTGGACCCCACTGACAAAGGAGAGAGGCTTTGGGAATGTGTCTGGAGAAGGTCTCGCTCCCTGGGAAGTTTAATCTGGAGATGAGCTGCCTCGGCCATGACTGCAGACTCCCACGGACACACGCCCGTACCAAACCCTTGGCCAAGCACAGAGCAGGACCTGATCCTGCTCCCACCGCAGCAGCGTCGTGATGCTATAAATGACTTTCCTGCATCAGAGCCCGCAGGGCTGCCAGGAAGGTCAGGGGTGGGGGGGCAAAGGCTCTGGGAATGAATCACAAATATGTGAGGCTCCTTCAGAGGATGCCCGGTGACATCTTCACCCCCGTCCTTCAAGGCAGCACCGCACTGCAGGGACAGGAAAGGTCCCGAACCCATGCAGGGCTCCTGTGGGACACCCCTGGGTGGGTGACGGGCTCCATCATGCTGTGTGAGACATCATACCCCATGTGGCACCCGGTGAGCACCATGGCCCCTGCCAGCAGCCATGCGGGTGGCTTCAGAACCAAAGGGTCTGCCTGCATGGTCGGGTACCCTCCTTCCCACTGGGTCCCACTGCAGGGCACCACCGGCTGCCTGGGGCAGGAGGCAGCCGCTGCCTGTTGGATGCGCTGCAGGAGCAGTGGTGGCTCCCATCCCGCCGGGTGTGCGCAGCAGCCGGGGCGGTGAGCGGGCGGTGCGGGAGCTGCGGCAGCGCTCTGCACCCCAGGGCTCTGCTGCTTCCCAGGCAGTGTACAGCAAATGGCCCATTTCAATGCTAAAAATAATGCGGTAGGAAACAAAATTGGCCCCAGCACTTCATCCGGGGAGAAGTGCATTTGTTGGTAAAACTCAAGATGTCCTTTCCTGCTCTGCCTCTGAAGCTCAGGGAACCGGCGCTGAGCTGTTGACTGAGCTTCCCACCCAGACACCGGCTGATTCCAATGCGGTGTTTGACCCCACAGGGGCGCATTTTTCTTTCCCTGCTCGTGATGCTCCGCAGGCTGCTCCCAGGGCCAGATCCCGTTGGCCAGGAGTGGTTCTGGCTTTGGGGTCACGCGCTGATGGAGCTGTGGATCACCCTGTGTAAATGCTCCCAAACACATCACGCCCAAGAGCACAGCAGATTCTGGGTGGGCAATAAATAGAGAGAAATGAAAACACTTGTTTTCTCTTGCAGTGAATGCGCAGTGTTGGGGATTAATTTCTTCCTCCACCTCAAACTGGCAGATTTTACCGAGTCTCATATGCAGAGGCTTTCCAGCTGCTCCCCTCCAGGCTTTTCTCTGGAAGGATTAATTGGGGAGATGAGACACATCCTCTCTGAATTACAGCTACAAAGATGTTCCTGTGTGCCTGGACCAGCTGTTTGTCCCTTATTCCAGTCCTGGCCCTTTCTTTCCAGCCATGCTCAGGAGCTGTGTGGTGTCCCTGGGGCAGAGCAAATGGCAGCACAGGAATCACAGTTGTTCCAGGCATCAGGATGCCAGATCTGCCACGAATCAGGTACAGGGAATCGAATTAACACGGGGCTGTTCTGGAGGCAGGCAAAGCACCTGAACTAAATGGGAAAATGAACCAGAGGCTCCTCTGGGCTCTGAAATACCCGGCTAACTCTGGAGTCTCCTGCCTGAGTGTCTCTTGGGATGGGAGCTGAGGTGCTGACCTGGGTATTCCCCCAGGGCACCTCCACACAGGGCCAGGTGACACTCAGGATGGTTTGGATTTCTGGCTCGGGAAATGCATGTGAATGGTCCCTTTTGCGCAGGAGTATGGAGGAGGCCTCCACAACCAAATAAAGCTTCATTCAGTGAGGGTGCTTGGATCTTGTCATCATCACGACCAAACCTACCCCTGGGCTTTCCTTCATGCCAGCAGTTTCCCATTGCCATAGGACCTTCTCACCCTAAATAGCCTGGGATGGAGCACAGAGGAGCTGCAGGCTGGTCTGGGATGGTAAGAGCTGGCTGGGAGCTGTGGTGGGCAGTTCTCCCCTATCTCTGCTGAGCAGCACCTCTCCATCAGAACAAAGGCAGCCAGGATGGAGTTAATCTGTCTCCTGTCCTTGGATGTCCTCTGCATGGAAGCAGCCTCCCCAAGGAGGAGCTGTGCTGCCACTGAGATGCCTGGGAGCTTTCTGAGCCTCCTTAGGGTAAACTTGTTGCCCATGAACCCAAACAAGCAGAAGAATTTCACGCTGGCTGGGCTGTGCCCTGGCACGAAGGGGGCCAGGTCTGACCTGAGCATCTCCTGCTTGGGGCAGAGCAGAGGTGCTGGGTGAAATTCAGACTGGACTCTCCTCCCCAGTGCTAAGAAGGCAGCGCAGGTCGAGGTGCACAGAACATCTCCCGGGGTTTCTTGCTGCCCTGCTGACCGCTGCCTTGAGCAATGAGCAAGGGGCATGGAGGGCTTTGCTGCTGGGGAATATTTAGAGGGATGGTCTGGAAAGTGGCACCTCTATGAAGCCCGGGCTCAGCAGGTCCTCAGCCAGCGCTGGCTGCAGGGTGCAGCCGCAGTCGCTCTGTAGCACACATACAAATGTGTGTTTCAGCTGCAAGCTGCGCAGTGCCGCTGCCACCGGGCTGCAAGTGCGTTCCTCAGCTCTTGCCCTCCCCAGGTCCCACGCTAGACGGCATCACCTATTTATAACCGCATGCACTGCAGTAGTAATATTAGACTGATGGCCTCATACAGTCACGCTAAATGTTATTCTATTTATGTTATTTGCTCTTCTTCACAAGCTGTTGGGCTACCAGACGCCAAAACACTCCACATAGCATAGACAAAGACTCGGATTTTTATCTTCTATTAAAACCTTTACGAGCCTCACCCAGTCCCAAGTATATTTACCACTGTTTCCCAGGTCACCTGGAGTAATTGCATCTATTATTCCTGCCCCAGCCTGATCGATATCCTTGGTAAATAAGACAATGCGTCAGGTCTGCTGTCCCTGTAGCCAAAGGTACTTCAGCAATGAAATTGTTTTGCTGAAGAAATACATGCCTCTCACTGAATCTGAGGGTGCTGTGACCTTTCATTAGTGACCAGAGTGACTCATCCCTTTGTGTGTGCACACTGCAGCCTCCCACCACATTGTAAGAGACGCACCACAGAGTCCTGCTGCCTGGTGCAACACGGAGCTGGGACCTCAGGGAGCCTCTGCTCACACTGCTTCTCCTCAGGGATCGCACGTGGTCTTCATGCCTCTGCTGGGCCTGGGGGCTCTCACACTATGGTGATGCTCTGTTTGCACAGTGGGGACCCTCTGCACCATCTCTGTCCCATTTTGTGTGGAAATCTCAGACACAGATGCAGGAGCTCGTGTTTTCAGCACATCCAGGCTTGTTCAGCAAACAGGGCTTTGCTGGCCACCCACCCCACCTGGAGTGAGGTGGGCAGCTCACTCAGAGACAGATTTCAGCCAGAGGCCTTGTGTCACACTGTATTCACTGCGGAGGCAAATCCCCTCACTCCACTTGTAACTCTGCAGCCAGCAGCTGAACTCATGGCGTCCCTATGGTTCCTGTGGCACTTCTGCTCCCCACCGCTTGCACACAGGAGCATCTCGGTCCTCCGCTTTGCCGGGTGCCTCTGGAAACACGACGTGCTTAGTCTCCTTTTAGAAATGTGTGCAAAGTGAAACACAGAATTAAACAGGGTTGAGCCCTACACATTTAGATGCTGTTGATAGCAATACATTCTTCTTGTGGAGTGTTTTGCATGCCAAGAAAAACAGGCTTAGAGAAGGAAAGTGATTGTACATCTGCATCTCTACATGCGCCTGTTAATTCTGCCTGAATGGCTTCCCTGGGCTGTCAGCTTTAAAGTTATCCTTAACATAACAAATCTCGACTGTTCAACAAATCCTCCACCAAAGGGGGTTGATTTAATGAAGCAAGAGATGCTGCCAAATTTCCAGGCTTGATCCCAACCCCATTAATGTCAGCAGAATTCCCATCATGTTTGGTTTGTTGGTTGGGCTCAATCTGGGTAGAGGAGTTAAAAATCTGCTTTCAGGCTGATTTTGCAGGTAAGATCATTGCTCTGCTTCTCTGTGCCAGAGAGGCTGTGAGAAAAGCAGACAATGGTACAGGTGGGATTCCCTTCACTTGATTTGGGGCATCTTCAAGTCCAGCAACAGAGAGACAAGGGAGGGAAATCGGAACATTCAGCTTATCATAAACCAGGAGCTTAAAAGAGATAAAACCCATTTCTTTCTTCCTGCAGAACCATTTCACCCCATGAGGATGTGCAGCTCATGTAAAGGAGCCTGACAGTACTGGAAGGCTGCTGCAGCAAAGGAGAAAGGGCCTTGCTCAAAGCCACCCCTGAGCAAGTGAGTGTTGACCCAGGTGCTGCTGCTACCCATTCAGGTTTTCTCCCTGTGCTTGTGCCACCCAGGAATGAAGGAGAATGCCTGCATCAGGATGCAACCATGGCACAGCAACTCCAGTGAACACTGACCCCCTCCTGCCAGCAGCACGTGTGTGCATGGCCCTGCCAACGGCTGGCAGAGCTGCTGGGAGAAGGGGAAGGGGGAATATGGCATCTCCCCACCTTCCTTGTCCCCTTACCCACTCCCCAAAATGTGGTATATCCTCTCCTCCTGATGCCCCAAGCTGTAACCAGCACAGAGCAAGAGCTGCCCATGCTGGTTGCTCCAGGGACAATCCCTCCCCTCTGGTCCCAGGGGATATAGAGCACCAGGGAGGTTTTGAGGTGCCCGCATGGTTTGGGCAGGTCCTCAGTGATGATCATGCACCTGCAGTGTCCCACAGAGAGCAGTGGCTGCTCTTTGCAAGGGAAGGAGCCTCCTTTGTCACAAGGGCTGGAGGAAGGAGGGCTGCTTTGCTCCATCACCAGCTTCAAAGCTGGACATGCAGGCCCATGTGCCAGCAATTGGCCCTTAATTACACCTACAGCTAATAAAGGGAAAGAGCTCAGCCCTTCAGTTCATGGGGAAGAAACAGTATTGTTTGAGAAACAAGGGGCCTGTGAAGTGCGATAAACAAAACCCCTCCAATATCTCAGGGGCATCGGCTGAACATGCAGCTTCTTAATGGCTTTTGCTGATTTGGCAGATGCAGGACACAGAAAACAGAGCAGATTTATGACTACAACTGTCTCTGAGGCTCAGAGATGCTTCTTAAGGATACAGATCTTTAAATCATCATTAACAATGACAGGAGGGGGCAGTGGAGAAAACAGAGTTGGGCACAGAAATGCAGGGGTGAGAGCAAAAGTTTGCTGGTGCTTCCTACGTGGTGCTGCCTCCCTGGGGTGCAGTGATGCTTTGCTTCAATCAATCATGCACCAGGTTGGGTGCAGAGAGAGGGTGCTGCAGTTCCTATGGGCTGTGGGGAGCTGTCGCATCTTGGATGGGCTCCAGGAGTGAAGGTGGAAAAGCTGGACAGCTTTCAGAGACATGGGTATTTCTTCAGGAAAGGAAGAGAAGAGCTCAGAGCTCTGGAGAAGCCCACATACGGGGAGTGTGACACCTGAATCCAATGTCGCAAAGATCTTCCTTACTGCAGACACAGAAGAACATCTCATTTGGGAATTTCAGCCTTGTCTTTGGGTTTCTTCTGGATGAGGTGGGAGCTGAAAGCTTCAAGGTTTTGCTGTGACCCTGAGCGGACTCTGAGGACCCACCTGCATGCCCGCCAGGCCCAGCATTGCTCCCCATCTGCAGAGCCCCAGGAACCCTGTCGCTGCTCCCAGCAGTGGGCTGGCTGTTCCTTGTGCTCCTGTGAAGCTTTGCAAGGAGTCAGACAGCTCACGACTGGAAGCATTAGGTGTTTATTTGCACTTTAGACATATTAACTGCATCTGAAAGCGAGCCGCGGCTCCCTCTGCGCAGCAGCGAGGGTGGGTGCGTGCAAAGAGCAGCTGACTGCGATAAATGACGGGTTTTGGTCCAAAGAGCGCAGTGCCTGTGGGTTGGCCCTTTCCCAGAAGAGGCTGATTTAGACTCTCAATCCACTTCCTGCAGCCAAGCTGCAAGGTCTGCTGCTGCAAATAGCATTGCTCCGTTCACAAGGACCAAAGCGCTCACAGTGTTCATTAACATCAAGAGCAAAAACTAAACTGCTGCTCAGTAGCCTCTGTTCCCCCGAAGCAGAGATCCCATGGCAATAGATGGATTGCTCTCACCATTGAATCTTCCCTTCACAAGCCTTCAAACCCACGTTGCTCCTCTTTTCTTTGCATGTCTGATATTTAACAGACACGTCTAACCCCGATGCAAGGCTGGATGTAGGAATAAGGTGCAAACACTCACCTGAAGATTCCAAAACTCTCCCAGGATTTTGCCCATTGAAAGCAGTGGTTCAGGCTACTGCGCTCATTTGCCTTGCAAAAAAAAACCCAACCCAACCAACAGCCTCCAGAAGTGTCAAAATGCCAATTTGTTGTTCTCTGCTCTGTGCTTTTCCAAAAGAGAGTGAGTAACGCTGAAGTTCTCTTTTTTTTCTCCTGCAAAGGAGGTGGGCAGTAGAGGATCACACAGATCCCGAAGCAGCTCAGTCACCCAGGAACAACTAATTCAGGAACTGGCAGAGCTTAGTCACCTATTTAAAACTTGATATTTTAATGACTATTTCCACCTCCAAAACATCCCCCCCCCCCGCAAAAATTTGTCTCTCGGCTGTTGTCCAACACAGTTAGTTAATTACTGGTGCCCGCTCCTTAGCTCAAACCCATGTCCAGCAGGAAAAAGGGGATGCAGTTGGGGGACAAGGCACATTCACCCCCATCACACTCACTAAGAGCTCAACAGTGGCTGCAGAACCAGGGAGATGTTGACAGCTCGGACCGCTGCATTAGAGGCTGCACTGAGAAATGTTTCCAGTCTGGAGTAAACCCAATGTTCATTTCTTGCCACCTCCGAGCACACTGTTAGGCTAAATGGTTGGGTTGAGTAGCTTTGCTCTAAAACCTGGCCTCAGTTTCCCCTCTGGTGCCAGCAGTCCTGTCTATGCCTGGATAGACTGGAGCCAGTGATGCTGCAGTTACCAGCTCTCTGCAAAGCAGGCATCAGGGTGAGGAGATGACTCCCAAGAAGGGCCCAAGTGCAAATTGAAGTGGTGCATTCTATGGAGGGGGTGTTGGGTACCTCAGAGCTCATCAGAAGCCTCCTCCTTACAAAGAATGATGCTCATATTCTTCTCATCTTCCTGGCAAGAGGTTTTCCTTGTTTGGCAGAGGGTCCTCATACGTGACATGCAGGATTCACTGGTCATCACATAGAGCAGGGGGTTGAGGGCACTGTTGAAGCTGGCCAGCCCCCGGGTCACCTGGTAAGAAAGGTAGATATTCTTTACAGCCTGCGTGCAGGACCCTTGCAGCCGCCAGCCTCGAGACAGCAAGTTGAGGTTTCTGAAGATGTGGTATGGGAGGAAGCAGATGGAGAAGAGGATCATCACAAGAATCACCAAACTGATGCTTCTTCTCCTGAGGCTGAGGTTCACAGTGTCATTCCTGCAGAGCACCACCACCACGTGGCAGTAGCATCCGATGATGATAAGGAACGGGATGACAAACCCAGTTACAGTGATGGTTATGGTGTATGGCAAGTAAACACCCAGGTACTTGTGTTCTGTCGTGTCGTGGCACTGTGTCCCTGTATCGTCCATCTTGCTGAAGGCAAAATCTGGAGCTACCTGTGCGATGACCCACACCCAGACCATCGTGCTGAGCCACACGGAAGGGGTTGTCCCATAGCACCAGCCCCGTGCCTTCAGCGGATGCACAATGCCCAGGTAGCGGTGGACGCTGATGCAGGTGAGGAAGCCGATGCTGGTGTAGAGGTTGAGGTGGAAGAGGCCGCGGGTGATCCGGCACCAGCCCTGCCCGAAGAGCCACACTCTGCCCTGCAGGTAGTAGCTGACGAGGAAGGGCAGCGTGCTCACGTACAGCAGGTCAGCCAAGCCCAGGTTGCCCACCAACAAGGCGAGGGGCTGTTGGGGGCCGCGCCGGGCCCTGGTGCAGAGGTGCCACAGCCCCAGCCCGTTCCCCACCAGCCCCAGAGCAATCACCACCAGGTAGACGGCGGGCAGGAAGCGCTGGGTGAAGCCGGTGTCCACGGAGCACAAGGTGCCATTGCCGAGCCACCGCGGGGGAGCCTCCATGGCCGTCGGGCGCTGCGGCGGGGCGGCCGCTCCCGGGTCGAGGTGCCGGTGCCAAGCGGAGCCCGCTGCCCTGGGCTGAGCGGCCCCGGCCTGCCCGCTGCGGGCTGTGGCTGCCCCGCTCCTTCCGGGCCCG
>JANRGW010029646.1:0-84459 GCA_024733675.1 Psilopsiagon aymara
GGTGAGGCACTGGAATGGGTTGCCCAGGGAAGTTGTGAATGCTCCATCTCTGGTGGTGTTTAAGGCCAGGTTGGACAGAGCCTTGGGTGGCATGGTTTAGTGGGAGGTGTCCCTGCCTACGGCAGGGGGTTTGGAACTTGATGATCTTAAGGTCCTTTCCAGCCCTAACTATTCTATGATTCTGTAATTCTATATCAAAGGATGGAAACACCAAAAAGAGGTCTGGTTAGGAGAATGTGGAGTTATAGGTTGAAGTCTAAAAATACAAATAGAAAACTGGAATTAACACACCCATGATGACAAATCTTACAGTTTGCCAAAATATGGAAAGATAAGAGCATCTCAAGCACGTCTAAGCAGTACTTCCAAGGATGGCTGTGTTCTCAGTAGCCCTCTGTCAGCACAACTACAGCAGAATAAGAAATTAATGTCTTTGAATTCAGATGTCTCTAAAGGATTACACAGATTTCAAAAACAGTGAATAAGACCAACAGCACCATTAGAGAAGAAGAAGCTGAAGTAATTGGATCCCATGAGCCTCTGTAAGCAGTAAGAAGATGGAAACTGGGGTGGTTTGTCCATGTGACCAGAACAATGGCACTAGCCAACACAGCTCTGTGGGAAAGAATCAGAATGCTCAGGGACAGTGTGACTCAGCAACATCAGCATCTGTGTGGAGAAATGATGGGGAGACCTAAAGAGTAAAGAAAATATGAAGACAGATTCCAGTCGGTGCCTAAAGATGATTCTCCTCAGAGCATGTTGGTGTAGTAAAAGGAAAATGATAAACATTTCATAACTTGTCTAGGTCCTCTTCCCTTATGGAGTTGCACAAAGGACACAATACAGAGTATGGTCCACAATGAACCGCTGATTTGTGTTACTAATGCTCCCTTCACACAGAATTTTTTTTCAAATACTTCTGATATCTTTGTTTCAGACTGCTCAAAATTGCCCATTGCTCTACACATTTCTCCTTTTATTTGCTGAAGGTGACTTTCTTCTGTGAGCTTCTAAATACCAGCTAAAACTCAGCATGTGGTGGCAATGTGCTTGCCTCTCAGAGCCCAGCCTGATACATTTTGATAGATTTTGATATTGCTTTTGATCATATTCTTAACATCCTGCCACTATTTTCTTGATATGTAGAGATTTCCTTGCTCTTCAGGTGCCCTGGATGTGATTTTATGAGCCCAAGAAAGGTGAATTTTGTCTCTGCAGTTTTCAGCAGGATTACAGTGGTCTGTCAGAAAAGCATCTGCTTGTAGCTTTTGCACAAGTCATAAGTTCTTATAAATAGCAACATCATCATCCCCCTCTGAGTAGCAGCGCTCATGTCAGTGAAATATCCCCAGCTACCCACAGTGCCTCCACATACCAAGGAAAGCACCTCTTCCAGGCTCTCTCCTCAGAGTAGGGTGCTTTGGGGGCAATATTGGCACTGAGGGAATGATATATTGTCCCCAGCAGTCAGCAGAACTTTTGAGCTTTACAGACTTGCTCTTTCCTGCATCTTTCCAAGAATCAGGAACACGCCACCCAAGAGCAAGGCAGCCAGGAAGCACTGCTTATCTGCGGTGCCTGCTGGCAGTCAGCAGGTGACTAGATAAAAACAGGTTAAGGAAAAAGTGTGGCAGTTTCTCCCAGGGAAGACATTGCCCACAGGATATTGCAATGCTTTCCCCATAGGTGCTGTGCTGGGAGCAGATCCAAGTGGCTGCTGCAGCCCTGCACAGGCTGCTTGACACTGTCACTGTTCAACACAAATTTTGGGCAGGGTATTGGTCCCAATGGCATTAGTACCTTGAGTAATGATCCATCTAAGGCAGTGTTTTTCTATTCTTATTTGCTTGCAGGCCACCTAAAAATGTCCCAGCAGAGCTGTGGGTCTTTACAGAATCACAGAATAGTTAGGGTTGGAAAAGACTCAGTCCAACCCCCTGCCATGTTCAGGGATGCCTCACACTAGACCAGGTAGCTCAAAGCATCATCCAACCTTGCCTTGAACGCTGACAAGGATGAATCCCAGCTTGCTGGCAAATACGCTTGATTTTGTTACCTTCTGTGACTTCTCAGAGCAGACCAGGGGCAGTCCAGTTTCCATATACCACCTGCTGAAAACTCCCCTCCTTAAGCTCCAGCAGATTTTGTACCTACACTGCTTTAGTTATGTCATTACTGTTAATATGTGGTGGTTTATGCTAGTTAACTATATATATATATATGGGAGAAGTAGCTGTAGGGTGACAAGGCACTTCTATCTGGACACTCCTGACACTGAGGGGCTTGAACTAATATTCTTCTGTCCAAAAGTCAACCTCCCAAATGGCAGAGTTTCCTGGCACAGAAACAATCATTATTCCCAGTCCAAGCGATCTGCTCATGTATGCAAACATGTGCAGGTGCAGCCTGCTCTTATGCACACCTGCAACTCGGGACACCAAAGTGAACATGTGGCTCTTAACAGAAAAGTCCTTAAAACTGCTGTCTGCGCAGACAGCTTTAGGTAGTTATTGGAGATTCAAACAAGTTCAGACTCCTGGCACTTGGTTCATTCTCTGGAACAGCACTGGGTTTTGTCCTTACTTCAGTTTCCTGTGTCAGAGCTGCAAAGCAGGTGGATTTCAAACTACAGAAATTGTTCATTGTCGATGTTTGGTGAAAATCCCCATCTGAAACATGATTCATATTGTGGAAAAAGAAAAGCTTGCCAAACATGTATTTTTCCAGTTGTTGAAGAAAAGTAAGAGAGAGGAATTGTTTTGCTTGAAATATGTTTTAAATTCCTCATCACAGTCTGGTATCAGCACGCACACTGAGGTTGATGTGTTTGTGCTTATCCAACACAAATTAATGTTAGGAATGACTTCTGAGAATTACATGTCCTTTGCCTCTTTAAAAAATGCTTATATTGGTGTCCTCAGGCCAAAACAGCAACTTGACAGCCTGGGCTAGGACAAAGGGAGAAGTAAAAGGAGGAAAAGCCTTGATTGGGGAGTGAACTGTGAAGCTGAACCAGAGACAAGCTTGAGCATTTCCTTCCAGTGGGATTCTCTGCTGGCTGGAGAGCAAGAGCAAGTGCATGCGGACAAGGGAGAGGAGAACCAGGCGGATGTCTTCGTCCTGCAGGTGCTGGAGGCCCTGCTTTGTAGGGGAGCTAACAACCCGGCAGGCAAGGCAAGGAGCTGGACACGTTTCACAGAGCTGTGTGTGAATTATGGCAGACCACAAAGCTGAATCATGGTAGCTGAGCTTTGTGTCCACAGCTCTGAACTGTGGCCTAGAAAACAGAGCAAAGGAAGATACAGCTGCAGGCACACCTATGTGGTGTAAGCCAGTGCTGCTCCTCTAGAACTTCCAGTGTGTTCCTCTGGCAGGAACAGGCAGCTCTGGAGAATCCAGTTTTCCACCACCAGAACCCACTGAAGATTTCCTTAAACTTGTCATCTCTGTGATGATGTGTTGCGTACATAGAGGCACAGACAATTTGTGAGACTATGAAGCTAAAGCAAAGATGGGCATTTTTCTCCTGCAGAACCATCTCTTTCTGTTTGCCTTGGGTTACTGATCTGTGTGAAATTTTCTCCACCAGCTGGTGAATTTTTTTGTAGCTTAGCAGACAAAACCTCTATAATAACATCTGAGGTTTGGGCTACACAATACCATAGCATGCTGTTATAAAGGAGGTCATCTTGAAGAACTCTGCAATGTGGTGTAGATTGCATTTTGCCACTTAAAGGAAAGTGCTGTTAGTGCTGTTGCTGTATAACACAATGAAGGGAGAAGACAGGGGACATACAAACAGGCTGTGCTCACGCTGCCTGTGTGACCCAGGTCAGAGCCCACACACATAGTAATAAGACAATGATTTCTATTTTTTTTTCTTCAAAGCACTTTGTCCACCCAGACCAAACCAGATTCCAGCATGGAGAGTCACAATGTCAGCCCCATATGTATTACAGATACACACACCCTTAGAGACAGATGGGCTTGTTATGAACTCTTTAGCTGTGACCTGGTTTTTTTGCTTCCTATTGTATCACTGCCACAACAGTCTGATATCTTGAGCTAACCACTCAGAGAGCTTAGCTAAGACATTTCTTCTCCAGTGTTTCCCCAGGTGTTCTCACTGTGGCTGTTTGAAGCCAATTCTTTAGGCTTCTTCATATTAGTCTATGCAAATACTGGACAATCACAGAATACAAGATATGCGAGCCAAACCCACCACCTTTCTTACTGGGTAGCTCAAAGAAAACAGTTGCTGACTGTCTTTTGTTTTTGTTTTTCATCAGTCCTGTACCTGGAAGGATCTGTTCTTGTATTTGAGGACATCTTCAAACTGGTTGCCTTCTACTGCGTCAGTAGGTGAGTTGGATTCATTGCTTCCATAGAGGGGTTGCTTCATTCTGCCCTCTGGAGTGCTTTTCCCCAGTATCCAGTCACAGCACATCCACCTCTGTTTCTTCCCATCTCCTCTAACCTGTTAGACGAGGAGGTATTTCAGATGTTGGTATCTACAATGGGGACAGATCACCCAGTTTCTACCCTGGCAAGCGATAACCACAGATGTCCCTGAAACTGCAATCTCTGTCTGAGCAAAGTCCATAGGGCTGCACCCACAAAGGACCGAGACACAGAACTGGGGCTAGAGGGCAAGGAGGAGAATTAGGCCTGAATTAACTATCTCTTACTTAAAGCAGCTTTGGCATCCACATATATTTGGCAGCTTGTTAGTAAATCTGCTAATGGACTGTTGGCTGTGGGAGGCTCTGACCACTTGGTCACCTGTGGGGAATCTGTCAAGGAGAGCAGTCCTGAAACAATTTATTTCTTTAGCCAAAATTTAAAAATACAATAAAGCAATAAAGAAGAGACCTTGCTGGTTTGTTCAGTGCAGAAATACCAAACCTAATTGCCACAGACATAGGACAGGTCATTTTCATTAGAGCAAGGTCTGCTCAGCAGCTGATGAGTCCCTCTGTGTAATTAAACCCTTGTGTTTCCTCTGCCTGCAGTCTCCTCTCAGCTGTTTTTGTGCCGAGCACACTGCAGCGATACCTCCACAACCTCCTTATCGTAGGAGCCGCAGCAGCAGCAGGCCTGGTTTTCAGTTGGATGTAAACTTTTGGTCTCCCCTATATAACCTTAAATGACTCTTAAAGTAGTTACTTCTATCTAAGAGGTAAAAGCAGATTCAGAATACATTTACCAGGCAGCTTTGTTAGTGACTTGGTTAGGTCACATAGCAGGAACAGTCTATCTATGGTATGATCCAGTGTGCTGCAGCTTACCCAGGCAGTAATATTTGCACTATTTTGAGGGCTGCTGCTGCCGCCAGCTGAGTTCAGTGCTGCTGGGCCAGGACTCCTGCCCAGTCACAACAGACTCTGTCTCACCCTCCTCAGTGAAAAGACAGCCATCTAGATGTGTACAGACCCTACAGAATGGGCTTAAACTAATCCCAAGACCCATATAAAGATTCCAGTGTTAAAGCAAAGAAGAGTCAAAATGCAAACAACAATTGGGCATTTCAAGTCAATGGCCAGTGGAAAGGAAAATATGCTCACTTCTGCTTTCCTGCAGGTGGTTCATGTGATTTTTCAGGTCTCTGTCAAAAGACAAGGAAAATAGGGAATCATTTCTGAGAGAAGAAGGAAGTAAAAAAGCTGCTTAGGCACTCACCTACCATTTACTGGCAGCTTGTAGAAGGTCTCCGTGATGTTGTGTGGAAAGGCCTATTCTCAGAGCTGTAATAAACAGTCATCTACAGCTTATCAGGGCTGACAGGCTCTTCCCAAAAGAAAGTCTGGCCTGGCTTGATTACATTAGATCACCAAAATAACACCTGTAGGTAACAGGTGACTTGGTGGGTTGTCTGTAGGCTGCTGCTCCACGAATAAAACCAGATTTTTTTGTATTAGGCTAATGTCTCAATGTTTCCTGATTTTTGGATGTATTTTTCTACCAAAAAATAAGAAAAAAAATAAAAAAGGGAACTACTGATGCATATAGCAAATATAACAGTAAGAACAGTAACAAACAAAGAAAGCTGAATGTCCCTGGACTCTCTTCCTCTTTTAAACCTCATGTTTGCCATGATAAAATAATACTCCTGATGTGATAACTGATCACATCAGTGTGTAAAAAAAAAAGTGACAGCAGGGTGCTCAGTGGTTCACAGAGAGTCCATGGAGTACACAATACATCAGTAAGACATAGATCTGTTAATAAGAGCAAAAGTAATTGGTCCTCCCCAGGTCTGCAGTGTTGTGCGTTTTGGGGATGCATGTTTGTGCAGCAGATACCACCTACTCACAAGGCCAGCTGTTTCTAAAATAATTTCCTGCATCTTGCAGAGCATTTTATTAAGGTTCTTAATGTGTAAAATGATCATGCACTATTGCTTGCTACCTTTTAGGGACTATTGGTTTGGTTTTTCTAGTCGTCCTTGGAATGGGAATTGACATAGGAACAGGTTTAGCAAATTGTCATTAGGCAAGAGACAAACACGAGCAGTTCAATGTCAGCCCAAGTGCTTCAATTAATTATTTGAAACTTAAGGTGCGTGAAACCCAACTAATGACCTCTGAGAAACTGCATCTTTTTTTTTCAGTAAATATACAGCATCTTTCCATAAAAAAAGCAGTCAAAAATCTGAGAGTGGAGAGTAGAGGGATATATGTGTTTTCTCAGTGTCATGGAGCACTTCATCATTGTCTATCACTTCACACAGGGGCTACCCTTCCCCAGGAGGGGCCTTCCTTCCCTAACCCCACTGTGTCTTGCCATGTCCCCAAGCTTTATACTTACAAAGCTTACAAGCTTTATACTTCCTGATTTTTAAAAGAGGAAGGAGGGTGCAGAGAGAGGGGTGAACAGAAGAAAAAAGGACTGCAGAGCCCCTCCACACCAGAATGTCTTTTCTGATTACAATAATTACCATCTGCACACCTCAGTTTTCATGGGAAGGTATTCCAACCCTTGTGGCTTCCCTGAGGTGAGAGGCGCTCCTGCTGCTTTCAGAGGAGGAAGCCAAGACCCCACCATTAAGCCACTGGCATGGCATGAAGCATCACCACAGGAGCTGGTGATCTCTTGTGAAATCAGAGCAACCCAGGCTGGCACAATGTCCATGGTGCCTTACGGGGCATGAGATCTTCCCATGACAATATCCAGGACTTTGCAGGGAAGGCTGAAATTGTGATTCAATCACTAGAACCAACAGTAAGATTCAGGGTTCCTAGCAATTGTGGGGTTTATTCTTGTTAGTTTTTCCACTGTGTTTCTTTTTACAGAGATTTGCTGCCCTTCACCCTGAAGCTACCACAAGCAATATTAGAAGCCAGTAGCTTTCAAGACCTTGAAATCATCTCTAGTCTGGGGATAGGTAAGTCCCTCAAAGCAGCCAAAGTTTCACTCAAACTTGTGAGAACCATGGTGCTTCATAAGTGGAGGAGAGATGAACTGCTGTCTTCAGAATAGACAAGGAGGCCTGAATGCAAGAGAGATGTTCATGATCTTTATTTTTATAGAAGCACACTGAAAACTGCCACTTGCCCCTTTGGACAAAAACCTCCACTGGGACTTTTGTGCATGGGTGGGACCTAGGGCTTCACTGTGTAAGCTGAGGCTTTCAACAACTGAAGCATGGCACAGACTCTCACGATAACTTACATAAATTGGAAGTAGTTGGCATCTAAGTGTATGAAAAAAGAAAAAAAACAGCTTTGCAATTTCCCCTTCTGATGTGTGGGGGCAATGCTGATGGAAGTGATATTTTTGAGTTTTGATATTTCTGCTTTCTCTTGTGGGATTTCTAGTTGGTAGAGGACTCTGTAGTGTCCCAGCATGTTCTCTCACCTCACATTAATCAGATAAAAAAGGAATGTTATTTTTAGTGCCAGCACCAAACGAGCAAATTTTAGATCAGATATGTAAAGTTCCAGAGTTGGAAATGCAGTTCTTTTAACTAAAGGAGGTCACCTTCCTATTCCTTCCTATTTAGCACACTCTGCTTGAGACAGGTATTACAGTTAGTCACTCTCACACTAGTTTGCTTTTCAGTTTTTTCTCAGCTGTTGAAAACAGCCAAACAATGGTGGAAGCTGAATTTAGCTCACTTAGAGATGCTCACTAGAGCACCATGGGGATTTAGGGATTTATTTTTGGATCTTCTGCATTATACCTCCCAGAAGGCATGGGAAAACCCTGCTGGTTTCAGTTCAAGAAGCTTTGTTAAATTTGATTAACAATTTGCCTCTAACACTTTCAGCATCCTCTATTTTGAATATGTTCCCGTTTGTCAAAGCATCCTTGAGTATGGGTGTCTAGCCAGCACTTACTGCTTAAAGAATAGTACTTCGCAAGTTGAGATAGCAAGATGCAAACTTATTATTAATTTCAGTTAGAAGTGTAAAAATTTGGATTAAAATGTAAGAAGTTTGTCATAATTCTCCAACCCTCAGCCTAATTTAAGCCCATAGAGTTGATCCTGACTCAGGTAACAGTCTCCAGCAGCTTCTGAAAGGAAGGATTAACTAAAGCACAAGAACCAAAGCAATGTTGGTTGTAGTCTTCTTTCTTCCCTCCTGTACACTGGTGGACATAAGTGTGGTGATTATCACAATACATTGCACGCCAGGAAAATTTCTGACAGTAGTAGAAAACGTGCTGTTCTGTAAAGATTTCCTGGGAAATGATGGTACCTTCTTGGAGTGCCATGCTGTCTCAATAAAGTCAAACAGTCTGAAGTAATGTGTGATACTGTTTACTGCTTCCTGGAAGAAAATTTTGTGGGTAAGAATGAGTACACAAACAATAAGTGCTGACTGAAGTGGCACTGGCACTCCCAAAGGAAAGCTAGCATTGTTTGAAATTGATATGTTGCTTTTTATTTATTTCAAAGTGATATGTTTTTTGAGGGGATAGAAGTAAGATGTCTACCAACAAGCTGGTTTGTCCCACGGAAGATCTGGCTGCTATGTATATTGTCAAAGAGGATGTACTTCATGCCCTCTAGTCCTGACCTTGCTGGTACAGGAGGCATTTTAGCAGAATTACCATTGCACAAAGAGCACACATATAAGAGTTCTCAAAGAACTGCTTAATTATCCCTCCCAGATTATAAGCTAAGGGAAGAGCCAGGATAGCAATGGGAGACAATCAAACTGCCTTTCCTGCTGCACAACACAGTGTGGCTGCATTTAGAACACCCTCTCTGAAGCAGCTATGTAATCCTTGGTATGATCACCTCATCTGGTCCTTCACAGTCTGAGTGGAGCATTATATTTTCACCACAGTGTCTTATCCTGATCACTACTAAGAAAAATATCCAACTTCCCTTTTGTAAGTTGGTTTACTCACAATTTCCTCAGCCCATGAGGCTCCACAGATTATTTTCAGACTTAAACAAGCAACTTCCACTGTCCTGCATACAGGATAGTAGAATTGGAGTTCTGATACCCAGTAGAGTTGGACTACAATTTCCTTTTTAAAGGAAATTGTAGTCCAACTACAATTAGTAGTTTTACAATTCAGTCCAACTAAAGGAAATTGTACCCCAAACAATCTCAGACATGAGGGGGTTAGCAGTGTGATGCTATTATGTGCAATTGCAACTGCATGTCTATGCCAGAATTTTGTTGTCAAGAGTGCTGTTGTTCCTGGCAACACTTATTTTAAGCTTCTTTGTTCTCTTCCCTCTCATAGTAGGAAATTGGGGAATAAACCTGTTCTAACCTCAGCCTGCCTGAAAAAACAAAAACATGCTGATATGCTTATAAAGCTGAATTAGCCATGGACACTAACGTAGGCTGCAGGGGGCTGAATCGGCAATTGTAACCTGATGGGAATGAGCATTCTTTTATTTCACCTGTGCATGGCTTACTCCGTGCCTGTGTTATGGAAATGCTTGGTTACAGGGAACAGGATAGCAGTGAGGAGCTACCCTGCCTGTCCTGCCGTGCCTGCAGTACTTGCATCTGCTGCTGGGAAGGGAGTAGTCTCTCTCCCTGGGGCAACTGGCTGTGACCACGGGGACCACACTGCTGGCAGAGGGAGGCAAGGCCAGCAATGGACTCAGGGTGCCGTGGGGGCAAGGCAGAGTCCTGCAGAGAGTAAGTCATGGCAGCAGCAGAAAGAAGATGGCTTTTCCAGCGATGGTGGGGAGCTGGCTGCAGGCAGAAAGTCATCAAAAGTCACAGCTGCACCAGGGAGCAAAACAGGAAGAAGTGGCTCTCCTTTGGGGATGCACTAGGCAAGGGAGAGATTTTATCTGACGTATTTCATCCCTGAGTTCTGCATTGCCTTTAACTGAGAGTTCCTTTGCTCTGAGTTCTGCTATGACCTCCCTAATGGGAAGTCCCTTTGAGCTTTTCTGGGATGCTGGTTTTTAGGAAAAAACACACGGAGACACTGCCCAGAGCTCTGGCCAGCTCAGCCCTGTGCCTCCTTTCCTGTGATGGTCTGGGGCTATACTGTGCAGCCAACAGGAGAATGGAGTCCTTGCAAGACACAGCTAAAGGCATCATCCTGAGATCCGCACCATGTGCTCAGCACTGAGGGTCATCTCACACATGTGCAACCCCATCCTCTTGACCCAGCAGGTGATATTTTTGAAGTGAGACAGGTTTGGAACCAAGCAAAGGGCATGGTCCGTATGCTGTGTGGCAGCCCCGTTTGTGTCCTCTGTCCACCCAGAAGAGTGTACCACCAGTGTCAACTTTGTGTCCAGGGACCAAGCATGCTGAAATAGTTGTTTAGTTACCTCCATCCATTTCCAGGGTTTCCAATCTTCCCCTTGTCCCTAAATCTGTGGGCATCAGTCTTCACCCAGGGAATACTCTCAGAGGTTTATACCCTTTTCCTTGGTCAGAGCATATGGGGTTTGCAGGATCCTGTTTCCTGATGCTTCGAGTAGTGGACCCTGGACTAGCAGATCTCAAATTGATTGAAAGCAGTCGCACTGGCAAGGCAAGCAGGTTTAAAAACTCATCTCAGGAGAAGGGAAAAAATTTATATTTGATGCTGAATCTATTCAAAATATGAATAAATGCTTTGTAAATTTTTAAATGAGCTATTCAAAGACATTCTAGTAAGAGGTTTGTGACATACAGAAATGACTACTTGCATCTTCCTTTTCCAGTCACAGCTGATGGTATTGAAGTGCTTAACTATTCTTTTGTCCTTCAGTGTACAGCCTTCCTGTGTACACAGTCTTTTGCACTATATTTCCTCTCTTACACCTGCAGGCAGGCAGTGTCTTGGCTATGGATAATTCCCTTCCAGAGCTACAGTCTTTAATGATAATTTTAACCTGTGGAAGGTATTTAAATTATATGTTTCTGGACTGGTTGCACTGCAAAACAGGAGCAGACCTCTTTGAACACAGACTGACACATGAGCTTGCTGTGTCATCTTCATCTGATATCTCTTGTGCCTACAGTGTACGTTGGATCCAGGCTATATATCCCTGCCCTGCACCTTCCCCCAGTCAGCAAGAGGGGGATGGGAGGTCACCTGGGGGCTTCACACCCTCACCTCAGGTATCCACAGCTATTTGCATTTAGAGGACAGTGATCACTGAACAAGCCATAGACCCTCTTTTACAGTCATTTCTATTTGTTACTTGTACCTTCCTGCTCACACTGCATAGGCTGCACAGCATCAACAGTTCTCACTAGATGAGTGTCCTAAAACTGGTAAGAAAGAGGTTTCTGGTAAAGCTTCTGAGCTTGTCCCCTCATCTGAAGGATCTCACACACATAAAACAGGTAACCTTTTCTTCACATTGTTTAGTGCAGAGGTGTGAAAGCTCTTGTACCATTTCTTTTAACAAAAAGAAGGATTTCCACATGCCTTTAGCAGCTAAAATTCTCTCAGAGCATTTTTTCATTATTTCTTTTTTTTTTTTTTTTATTTTTTTGACAGATTTCTGGGATTCCTCCTTAAACCACAGAAGAAGAGAGGAGTTATCCCACCCTGCAAAAGACTCTGCTTTCAGCACTGCCCAGACAGACAGTTTAAAATCTACCCAGTGTTTTGCAAGCAGTACAAACCACTGCTCATGTGAAATTGAGCTGTCAATAGGAAATGACAGGCTGTGGTTTGTGAATCCTATTTTTATAGAAGAGTGCAGTAATCCTTTTCCACCAGATGTACCTTCTCCTAAAAGCCATGCTGTGAGCGCTGATCTCCCCCCAGCCACCATGCTCACTGAAAGGAGGTCTCCCCGCCGCCCCCCTCCACCTCCACCTTCTCATGCTCTCATTCAGAAATCTTCTGTGAAGCTCCTGCAGGATCCCACCACTGCCTGTGAAGAAAATGAGCTGCTCCTTCAGCCACTAGAAAAGACCATGAACAAAATGAGAATTGAAGGCAGTGACAACAAAGAAGAAGGGAAGCAGAGCTGCTCAATCAGTGAGCCTTTGGCAGTGAGCCCCAAGAAGGGCTCTCAGCCCTCTGTCCCCCCGCGGAAGCGGCTGTCAGAGCGGACCTCAGAGGAGAGCTGTGTGGGAAGCCCTGGAAGTTGTGAAACGCTGAAAGGGGAACGGACAGAAGAAAAACGACATACGAGTACCGAGAGCAGAGATAAAAAGGCACTGTGCAAAAAGGCTATAGAAATGCCTGGGGAAGTTCCTGAGATGGCTGTATCACAATTTCAGGAGGCAAAGCCTGAACCTGCAGAGATGAAGAACATGCCTCAGATTCAAATCAATGCCATGAGAAAGTCGCCTCCTATCCCACCACCAAGAAGGAAGAGGCTTTCCCAGGTACCGAGGGTCCCCAGCTCCTGTCAGTCAAAGCAAAGAACAGTGGCAGAGATGGCCACAACCATGGCCATGGTGCAGGATATGTGCAAGAGCAGCTCTGCTGCAGTGTCAAGTGGTGCCACTTGCACACACACCAAGACTGAACTGGGACATAGCCGCAAATCCGTCGACTCAGCTGAACTGAAAAATGCTCACTCCTCCCTGGAAGGCCCAGGAGGCAGCACTGTGGCTCAGACATCAACATCTGAGCCAGACTCCTACTCCACCAGCAGCACAGAGGATGACCTGGAGGTGCTGAATAGTTCATCTGGTAAAAAGACACGCTCCATGATCTTGGACAAGGCCAAGAACAGGCTGTCCTTTGTGAACCTGTCCAATGTCTTCACAGTCTTTTTGTCTAGTGACAGGAAGCTGCAGAAGAAGATTGTGGAGCTGGCACAGGACAAGGACTCGTACTTTGGCAACCTGGTGCGGGACTACAGAGTGTACAGTTTAGAGATGATGGCAAAGCAGAGCTCTAGCACAGAGATGCTACAAGAAATCCGGATGATGATGACGCAGCTGAAGAGTTACTTAGTGCAGAGCACTGAGTTGAAATCTCTGTTAGACCCAGGCTCCCACACTGAGGAACAGTTAGGTAGGTGACTGTGCTTTACCCATCTTCGGGCAAAATTTGGGAAGGTGAGGAAGAAAACAGAATTATGCAGACACAGGTTCTGCTTTACAGAATTATAAACCATTGCTTAAAAGCTGAGGGGTGTGAAATGAGGTCTACTCTGTGGTTGGCAACACTTGGAGGAGCAGCTCTAAAAACTGGGAGACCAGTAAGGGGGGAAAATCCCTCAAGAAAAATTAATGTTTTAAAGGGAAGAATGTTTTAAGAAGAAGAGGTGAATGTTTTGCGTGTGAGACATATATGTATGTATATATGCATATATACACACATACGAATACAAGTCTCTATGTTTGTGTATGTACCTGTACGCACAGGCACACACACAGAGCTGTGTTCACTGGAAACACAAAAGTTCAATGTCCCCCTGCACAGCTGTGCTCCCCATGGCCTTCCATGTCCACTGCCTCACGCTCTGCAGTGAGGATGGAGAACTCCTTGTATGTGGCAGCCAGATCTGGGGTCAGTCACTGTCTCACAAGAAGGGACAAGAGTACAGTGGTTTTGAGTGGCAGATTGGAGGACTCACTTGATCCCACCCTGTGCTCCTCAGAGCTCAGAGGCACAAAAAGCTGCCTACTGCAAGGTAACTGCTGGCTCCAAAAGACAGCATTTGCCTCTCGTTGCCACAGACATAATTTGCCTTTGGGGAGGAAAATTAATATTTTTGGCCATTTAGGGGTGTTTTGATGCTTTTCATTCAATATTCTGTGAGGGAATAATGTGCTACTGCCCTCCTTGCTGAGAAATGGACTGTCCAGTTTAATGTACGTTCACGAAGAAATATACAATGCTTCTTTATCCCAGCCAAAGCCATACAGCCAGAAAAAGCATGCATGCATGCACTTATATGCCCATATGCACATATATGCTTATATGATTTAAAATTGTTTCCTGAGGACCTGAGAAACAGAGCTATGTATGAGATCCCTAAACTGGCTTAAGGCAATTTGGGAGCTGGAAGACCCCCAACACAGAACATGGCCAACCACAGAAGTGACCAGGGATTCCAGGGGATCCTGCAGTTCCAGTATTAGGTGGGACCCAGCTACCCTGGGGGAGCCAGGACCCAGAGGCACTCAGCTGCCAGTCTCAGCAGGCCCTGCTGCCTTCCTTCTCACCCAGCTGAGGCTTCACATGATCCTGCAATCTCCCCAGCAGGAGAGACCTGCTGCCAGCCCATTGCCATACCTAGGAGAAGGGAGGTACAGTTTCACTTCTCATGCACCTCATGTAACACCTGCACTTTTTATCCTAGTAACCTCTTTCTTCAAAGCAAAGGGACTGTCAGCACAGGGAAGTCAGTCTTTATCTTGATTAGGAAATATGGAGAGGAGGCAGAAAGAAGAAGTGTCCTTGTTCTGCTCGGTAGAGCTGCGTGTGTGCAAGGATCCCCCCACCTTCACACAGACATGCCTGGTTACCTGTAGCTCCGTTCACAGGTGGTTCCTTAACAGGATGACATGGTCCAGTCAGCCTAGAGGGACTACCTTTCCCTGCGGAGGACAGCCATAACTGCAATTCGAATTTGTCCTGCTCCAAGCCAATCATTTCTCTAGATCCTTTAAAATAGTCGCATTTTGTATATACAAATGTTACTGCTGTTTCATTCCTCACTGACTGAGTGGATGAACTCTCTCGCCAGTGACCTTTTTGCCTGAGTCTGGGGTGAAAAGAGGATTCCCTGCAATCCTCCTAGCTCTGGTTTCTAGGAGTCAGACAACAGACTTTCTCACTGCCTCTCATGCTTGCTTTTGTCTCCTGCTGAATATAAAGCAAACACTCAACCCACACAGACTATTTCCTCATCCACAGGTGGCATAAGAGGTGACATTAGTATCAGTAAGTTAGAGACACTTGAACAGTAAGGATGAGAAACTTCTGACCAGCTGTTGCTGTCTGAATCTGAGTAGGTGACTACAGCCACTTTTCATTCACTGCAGAGAAAGGGGTGCTTGGAGGATGAAATTGTTTTCATCCCAAAGTGATTATCTCAAACAGATCAGAGGGAGATGTCAGGGGGACATGAAATGAATCCCACCTGGGCATTTGTAAGGGCAGGGCTGTGGAAACAAGCACAGTAAGATGAGATTCCTCACCTCCTCCCAGAGTTGCTTTTTCTTGCTGCCTGACAATGCCATGCTGGCCAGTCAGGATGTCAGGCGAAGACAGCTGTTGGTAGCAGGAGCTCTCATACAGAAACCATGCACTGGTGTTCATCTTTTCCCTATCCAGGACTTCGGAGGGTGCTGGTAATGAAACATTTACTTTCTGGGGTGTAATTTCTGCTCTCTGCTCACAGCTAGACAATAGTGCATGAATAATCAACCACATGCTTTCTTAGGAGTTTTACTTGTGCCTGCATTATGGTATTGATTATTTATCATGGACTTTTGTGTTCTTCCTTCTCTGTGCAGAAGTGATTGCTGAGACGGCATTATACAAATGTGTTCTGAAACCTTTAAAAGAAGCCATTGATTCTTACTTAAAAGAAATCCACAACAAAGATGGATCCTTACAGCAGCTAAAGGAAAACCAATTTGTGATACAAAACACAACTACCACTGACCTAGGTGTCACGACCAGTGTGCCTGAAACCATTGTGCTTGAAAAAATCCTTCAGAAGTTCACAACCATGCACAAGGCCTACTCCCCAGAAAAGAAGATTGCCATCTTGCTGAAGTCCTGCAAACTCATCTATGACTCCATGGCTCAGGGAAACCCAGGTACAGCACTCCTACTGCAGTGCTATCCCTCGCCTGTCCTTCCCCATGTATCAGGAACAGGGTTTATGATACAGTTGATGTGGTAATATTCAAATTGGAGGTAACAGTGATGGATGGTGTGTTTGGTATCAGCTGTCCACAGGTCGTGTTCAGAATGGGCTGCTTAGTGACTGGGAAATTCTCTGCACTAGTAATAGGTATAAGATGTTACCTGGTTAACTTGAAGCTGCATAACCCCCCAAAACCAGTTGTAAGTGTGTGTTTTATGCGTAATGTCCTTTTCGCAGAGGTTTTCACACAGCTCTCCATAAATCCTCAGAGCTCTGCCCCAGCTTGTAACAGCTTAATGGTAATTTCTAGGAATGGGTCTTTAGGTTAAGTGTTTTGGTTTCTTCTATGTAAAATTTTGCTTAAACTGAGGAAGAAGTGTAGAATGCTAGTACTGTTTGTTATGAATTCCTGATGCTCCCGTAAATTCCAAAAGGCACTATGCTGCTTCGGTGTGAGGAAGTATGTGCTCTGAGTATAAATATAACTTGGGCTTCAGGCCAGCCACTAAATGCACTCATTAAGCCTTTGGCCTGCAGACAGGATGCATTTTTGCAGATAGACCAGGAAGCTCCTTCCTCCAGGAATCTTCTTTGCCAGTTTAAGAGCTTTCTTCTTCTGCTGGTGAGCCAATGACCAACCATGCATAAATTTGGAGAGAAGAAAGATATTACTTTGATACAATGTGCAACTGTTCAAAAACTCACAGTCTCCAAAGGTGCTTTTAGCTGTTCTGCTTTATTTTGTACTTACAACAGCCTTGGAACACTCATGCAGGAGTTGCGTCCCTTCTGGGCATTACCTGAGGGTCATCCCTTGGACAAGATTCAATGACAGATCTAGACATATTAATAGCAGAGCAAGAAGACACCCCAGAACAGAGCCAAAGCTGCAGGGTGGATAGGACCTCTGGCTGCCTTCAGATGTTACAAGATTTGGAAACAAGTAGGGGAATTTGCTGTAACTTTGTTAAAATAGTTGTGTTAAGTTTGGGAGTAAATTTCGTATAAATCAAAGACTCATAAGCCTCATTAAAACCCACATAGGAGACATGGTCTCCTTCCGGCGCTGCTGGTATGTTACATACTTGTCATACCTCAGTTAGCTCAGGCCTGGAATTTCTCTGCTGCAGGAAATGCCTTTGTGTCATTTCATGTCAGAAAATAGGGCTCAGAGAAACAGTTAAAAAAGCTGTACATTTTTTAAAAAAATGGCATTCATGAAATCAGAAGATTTCATTGTGGTTTTCTTTGCTAACCAAAGCACTTCATTTCGGGCAGCTCAGCTGCTTTCTCATGTTTAGTACTCCTGCAAGCATGGTGTATGTCAGAAGCCGACTTCACCCCTGTGTGTTCTGTTCCCTCTCCAGTGTATATGATCAGTGATGCACACCAGGGCCTGGCCATAAGAAAACTGGCCTGGCATTAAGGAAGTGTACCCAATTAATTCAGACCAGAAAAAGAGGTTAAGGGGTGGAGAATACTATAGTCTGGACGACAGTGGACATGGAGAGAAATTGAGTGAAGTGTCCTGTAGACCCACTTAGAAGTGAAATGTGTGAAAACTCTTCAACAGAATTACCTGACCCCAGATCACTTTGATTTTCCACCAGTCAAAGACAAACATCCAGAAAACTGAAATATTTTTTCTGACAGGGAATTCCCAGTTGGTGGTGCACTGAAGAGAGTGCTGTGGGCTGCTCAGGCCAGATTTCAGTGGGTAGGAAATCTCTTCCTGCTCTCTATCCAACTTGAGAGCAGTGGCACAGAGCCCCTTTTGCTTTCAGCCAGCCCTAAGGCAGCTTCAGGTCTCTGCACAGGAAGAGAAGAGGCCATCTTCAGCTTCCTGTACAATAGTCTATTCCTTTAGCTCCTTTTGCTCACTGCTGAATTAGAAAGTTCCCTCCTCTTCCAAGATCAGAGCGGGTGGAACACAAAATTAATCATTCCCTCTGTGGCAGGACAAATCAGTCTACTTCTGTCAGAAAAAAATTCAGCTCAGTAACATAACTTATGTTGCCTGGTTTAATTTGCAAATTGGCAGCTCATGGCAGGTCTTTATTCACTTTAGGTTGATGGCAGGATGAGCTGATCTGAGAACATGGTTTCGTATCTCAAAGCGAAGCACAAATAGCACCAAATTTTTTTCAGACCCATATGAAAACACAAGGTTTTTAACATTCTGAGACCCATGTACAGCAGTTCGAGTTTGGGCATGGTTCCCAGTAGGTCCCAAGTTTTCTTTAAAACTGGGGATAGGATTACTCAGGAACACCTGTGTCTGTGGTAGCGCCCATCTTGGCACTGCTGAAAGAGTCATGGCACACTGAAGTCAGCCTTGATTGACTCCACGTATATCAAGCCATTTTAAGAAAGGAGTTCTGTAGTTTGATTGCAATCTGTACTACATGACAAATTCTGCCTGAAAAATTGGCTGTGGTGGAAATCCTTGATATTCAGACTATGAACTGAATGGGTTAGATGTGCAGCTGGTTTAAACTAACATTTCTCCTTCAAGTTGAAAGCAACCAACTTGTGGATCTGATTCCTGAGGAAGGCATCAGAATTCCTAATTTAGCAGAAAGAATCAGGAAGGCAAATTCACAGTCTTCATCAATATACCTGTCTCCAACAGATACCTGAGTACAACTGCAAGATACAGATCTATGTTTAAGTAGGACGCACCTACAGCTACATCTAGCCATAGCCATGGATGGGTCTTATGTCTAGCTTTCATTATAGACAATAGGGACTTAGTCGACACAGCTCATTAATCTGGCTAGATGTGGGTGTCTGTTTTAGGTTGAGATGACTCATGACAAACTTCACTGACGATATTGACGAATTCATCACTGGCTATAAAAAGAGCTTAGGAGTACAGGTTCAGATATTCACACATACAGAGTAGGCAGTGGCATTAGTAATTGAATCCTCCCCAGTGGGACGAGACAGACAGCATTGTGGTGTCTCACTGAGCTTTTCCAAATTCTGTGCAAACTTAAATAACAGCAACATATGCCTTCGAGAATAGCCTGCAATCTAAAAATATGTAATCTGCCTGCTAAAAATACTAGGAGCAGTTAGTAAGAATAATATGCATTAAAAGAATAAAAAACTGAAGAGTCTGGAAAGCCAACTCATCCCCACAAACTGGCTGGCATTTTTGGTGGCTTCTTTTAACCTATACACTGGAAAAAGTAAGAGGCAGGACTCAGGGTGAACTGTAAGCTCCCAGCTTGCTGACTGTTCTACGTTTGAAAGGCATGCCGCACTACGTGCAGGGAAAGTTGGGTGCATAGCTGATTTATATAGATGAACTGTAATCTCATGTAGAAAATCTCCTTATTATTTGCCTTTCAGAAAGACCTTTACTCAGACAAAATGTCAGAGGCATATTTTGTGGTAAGATCTTCACTTTTCTCTCTGTCAAAAACACAAGTGACACTTGTGGAGTGATAAACAAGATGCAAATCTGAAATATGTGTGGTCTGTCGGATAAGCCTGGAGCACCCAGCCTTGAGCTACCTGACACCTGCCACTCTGTAGAAAAGAACCGATGGAAAAGCAAAAACAGAGGCACAGTAGGCACTGGTTTATGAAGAAATACTGTGTGAGACAATCAGGCCAAACTTGGTCAGTCTATGAGAGAGGAAGATCAAGCATGGAAAGTCTCTAAGCTTCAGCTGGAAGTTTGAAAGATGGGAAGACTGCTTTCTAAGGAGATTTAAGAAGAGTTAACAGAGGAACAATTTTCTTACAGCAACATTTTTAACTTGCAGACTGCCTAAATTTATGAAGCTCTATTTTTGCAGTATCTTTGAACTGCACAAGGAGCTGGAGTATATAGCCCAAAACCAGATCTGTACTAACGGTGGAGTTTGCAAGGTAACTGGTCCGAAAACATGTGATTTAATAGTTTCTATTGCATCATTTTTCATGGCTAATACATAGTCTGCTTTCAGAAAAAAGAGAATAGATAGGACATACATTCCATTGGAACATTTCCTTAGCGTTTACGATTAAGTTTGTCACCCACTGTAGAATTGAGCAGCCAGATATTAGTTGTGCTGATGCACTCCTACATAGCTCTGCAGGCAACAAAAGCATGAACCTGAAGAAGTGTGTCTTAAGCTTGTGGAAAGAAAATTGGCTTCAAATACTTAAGCAGCCAGTGTAGAACCAATGCTAGAAGCTCTGAAAACTAAGTCAGAGCAATCCCATTACACTGCTCATTATCAGTTCCCACTTCTGAGAAGGAAAATAAAGCTATACATAACAGGTTTACTTTTTCATCTTTTGGAAGAGATCTGTATTTAAGTTACCGTTAATGAAGGCTGCTAGACTGGAGATTGTATCTTTTTCATGGGTAGCACAATTTCAACATTTGAATTAAAGAGCAAGTTCAATTTTTTCGAGGGCAACGAATTCCTCTGATCTGTAAAACATGTTTTTGAAGTGGATTCATGCTGCCTGCATGTATTAGCTCTCTTAATTTAACTATCATAAATCAAACCTTGCTGAAGTAGTATGGGATAGACAGGAGATAGCAAAATGATAGTGAGAGAAAAGATGTTCACAATATTTTCTTATTATCTTTGTCCTGGTTTCCATGACAGTCTGGAACAAATCTCAGTTAACCTTTTTGTACCTCAGGTTTCTCAGCTATAAACGGAGGCTTAAATTAATGTATTTCCTGGAGATCTGCTGCAAGACATCATGCCAGTGTTTGTAAAATATTAGAGCAAAGTGCAGAGCATCATCAGTGTCTGCTGGTTGTCAGAATATACATGGAGGGAAAAGAAATGCATGAATGTGTTAAAACAGGCTGTAATTTCTTTATGGATGCTTGGGCAGAATTCCAGTTGCTTTAAATCATGTATTTAATTAATACTCATCTGTTTCAGTGCTGCATCCCAGCCAGGAACTGACGTTATATTTGCTTTGCTATAAACATAATAAGATGAGTTTGTGGCATAGAAGAGAAGGCTTATTTTAAGCTTCTTATAGATATTTATGAAATAAATGTTTCCTGGTCGTACAGGGAAGAAGGGGAAATAAAGCAAGCAAGTTATATCTGGAGTAGGACAACGCCACCTTGAACAAGCAAACTCAGTCCCAGTGTCACTGAGATCCCTGTCAGGGTCAGAGCTAGATTTAACTGTCAGCTGCAACCATACATCTCTTTGAGAGACCACAAAAGGAGTTAGACATGTAGGCCTGGGAGCTTGGCTCTGGCCTAGATTGAAAGTGGAGCTGAGGAGGCAGCAGCCTTCAGAGAACACCCCTGCTGCAGCTCCTGGATGGATGCTGGGTTGTGCCCCAGTGCCTTAAGTGGCACAGGGAGCAGGTAGCTTGCACAATGCTGAGCAGCACCAAACTTCTCAGGTGTCTTGGTTCGCAGGTATTGTTTTGTGTATCTTTGTGTCTCCTACTTCTGGTCATATTTGAGTTGCTGACAGGCACCTATTATCCCCATTGATGGACTGAGATACAGGGCACCTCAGAACCATACTTGGTCTGATGGCTGTACATGTCTAAGATAGTCCCTCTGCCTACTGTGACATCCAAGGCCACGGGAACAAGGGAAGGTTCAGAGTCCTACCCTCTCAGGCTCTTATCCTTGACTTCATGTGCAGTCAGTGGACAGAACCTGTTGTTGCGATGCCTGCAAGGAGTAGGCACAATATACAGTGCCTGACCTGTCCTAGGCAACACTGACAGTTTGTGGCAACATGGGGAGTCAGAGCTAGATCCCTGATGATTAGCTTTTCTTTTCTCTTATTGACACCTACAGCTCTTGCTGACCTCAGCTTTAGCTACAGATGTGGGTATTTAAGAATCAGGCTTCATATTCCCACAAGTAGATTAAAATTATGTGTAGTAATTTATGCAGGTTATGAGCATGAAGCATATAGAGAATGAGTACTCCTTCCATTACTGCAGTCAGACATCCCTTCTCTGAGTTTATCAATGAAAAAGAAACTGTATGTTAGTTTTTCATATTTAAGCCATAGAAACAACTGGGGGTCCAATACTATTTCAATGACATTTTAAAGTTGTTAAAGGTTTATAACAAGGTCTGCTGGGGAGAGCAGCTAAATCAGCTCATAGAAATGAGACAAAGCAATGAAAAATAATTGACTCAGTGCCTGCTTGCACATACAACTGCTTCTCAGCCAATAAAAAAGAAATAGAGAGATTCTGTAGGCGTTCCTGAAAAGTGTCCTCTAACTTTCATTTCCATTGACACAAGAAGTTGATGGCTGGGGATATGGAATTGTTTAGTTCCAAGTTGCTGTTTCCACTCTGCATTGGTTGGTTGTCCGTTGTCTGGTTTGTGATCCATTTCTGTGACATTTTATTACAAAAAAAAACCCAGGCAAAACATGGATTAATCATGAAAAGAAGTGGTAGGGAAGAGAAAATTCTGCTATTAGTCTTGCACTGGAAGGTCCCTTGGCCTTCAGGAAACCATAAGCACTCGATCCAGGCCACGGGTCAGTAACTACTACATTATAAAGTATAAGTTTTTAAGGAAGGGGGAAAAAAAAGTGAGTCTAGCAAGCTCTTTGGTACTTCATCTTTCTTTACACTAGTTTTATACAGAACAAACTCTGTTGACATCTGATTAACTCGGGTCAAAAGGAACAGTTTTCTTCTGTGCAGTTTTTCTAATACATTTTCATGTCTCAGTTGTGTCATCTTTTTCTTTTCTGCTTTTAAATAGTTCAAGTACTAAGCTGCTTGTGTTAAAGTAATATATATGACAGCAATGAATTGGACCCTATTGGACCCTTCACAGAGCTGAAGCTTTTACAGAGACAGAAGCCAAGCCAACAATAGACAAATAAAATGATATAGAATCATAGAATCATTAGAATGTTTTGGATTGGAAGGAGCTTCTTTAAAGACCATCTAGTTCCAGCCCTGGGCCATAGGCAGGGACACATTCCACTAGACCAGGTTGCTCAAAGCCCCATCCAAGCTGGCCTTAGACAATTCATGTTCATCCAGATGTTAACAAAACATTAATGACCTTTTATAGTTTGGTGGTTTAACTAAAGGCAGCCTTAATAAAGCGAATAGAACTGAAACAGCTAATCCAGCTTTCATTAAATCAATTGTCTATGTTGTGGTGTGTGTGCACTCAGTCTTAGAAACAGACTGAATTACAGCCCTGACAATCTCCCATCCTCCAACACTTTGTTTTAACTGGATCAACTCTCTGATCACTGGTTATATTCCTGGGTTTATTTTTAAGCCACACTGTATTTATTTCATGTTTTCATCAGGGCTAAGCTCGTGGCTATTTGAGGCTTCAGAAGAACCTCTTTCTTTGCAGTGGAGAATCTGCGTCAGCTATGAATGACAAAAAAAGAAGGCTGACTCATAGCAAAAATTTGAAAAAAGTCAGTGGGAACATTTGAGAAACAGGAATTTATGCCCCACCATGGAAGAGCATGTGGACTGTGGACCAAAAATGGCTAGGGCATAATCTCACTGAGAGTACATCAAGGGTAGCTTTGGTTCTTTGAAGTGAGGCAAATGGTTCTCAAGTAAGACACACATGGCCCATGAAAACAACACATCCAAGTGCTCAGCTGAGAAAACCTGCCCATTGCTTGAGGAAGGATATTCAGAGTGAAAGCAGTCTGGGCTTAGGTTAATTGTAATGGTCAGTTCTAACTGTTGGGAAGATAGGCCTGCTAAGCAACTTACTTGACTTCTTCATGATGAATTTATGACCTGTTGGTGGAAAGTGAAAGCTTCTTTCAACTAAGAAAAGTTATCCTTGTGTTCTTCAACATTTATGTGGCAAAGCTTCATTTTGGATTCTGTTTTAAGCAATAATTCTTCACAATGGTGACTGTTAACATGTATACCCTTTTGTCCTCAGAGATCCCGAAGAGCTGCTACAGATTACATATAAGATCACTTTGTTGATATTAATGTTTTTAAGCATATGAAATCTTGAGCCCATGAGGCTCTGTTCCTGTAGCACCTGCTGCACACCAATTTTGTCAATTCTATATATTACTCTAAGTCGAATTTGAAAGGCTTTTTATTTTTTTAGCTAGGCACCAATGGATGGGAAGATGCTTCCTCTTAGATTCGAGCTCTTTGGGAGACTGTTATGATTAGAAACATGTAGATCTACGTTTTGCCTTCTCAAGAAACACAAACAAGGAAGTCCTCAGTCCTAAAACCCATCTCAAAATCTATTTTCTGCTCTTTGGTCCCACACATATACAAAACTAAGAGCATAAATACCCGTAATGCATATAGACAACTTCACTGCTAATATTGCAAACATGAATTTCAGTCTTGATGGCACTGTCAAATCAGAGGGCTGAACTGACAGCCTTTGCACTCTTCAAGGATTGTAATTTGCCTGAGATCCATGAAGCTTAAGCTTCACTTTCTCCAGTTAATAAAGAATATCAGAAATGGAGCACAGTAAAAATTTTCATTCTCAGATTTTGGGCTTGAAGCAAGTCTGCTTACTTTTTAAGTGTACTATCTTTTCCTTTTTCAGCATTTTTTTCTTTGCTGACACTTTTAAGCTTTAACTTTTCACATAATATGAGCAAAAGTCTGCAAAGGCCAAGGTGGGTGAGAAGCTGTCACTGCTGTGTGGGAATGTGTCTTTGTGGTGAGTTTATTGCGACCACTCTGTGTTTCTCTTTACGCAGGGAAACTGTATGGTGCAGATGACTTCCTCCCTGTGCTCATGTATGTGTTGGCTCGCAGCAACTTGACTGAAGTCCTTCTGAATGTGGAGTATATGATGGAGCTCATGGACCCTGCTTTGCAGCTAGGGGAAGGTAGAGTACAGTGTTTGTTCCTGGGATATTCACTCTGGAAATCATTCTTTACCTCGTTTCAGTGTTTGTGAAAGTGGGGCATCAAGGCTGTAGCTAGGCTTTTTGGATAAGCTTTGGCCAGACTTCTCAAATATGAGGCTCTAAAATTATTGTCAAACGCTTTAGCTGCTCTTTGGCAGTGTGGTGCCCTTAGACACCAGCTAGAAAGGCAGGGAACTAGCATAAATGAGATCTGAGTTGCTGCATTAGCAGAGAAACAGAGATAGCTAATGTTGCTTGGCCCAAAGGCTGAAAAATTGACAGGTCTGTGCAAAGACTTTTATTCCAATGAGAAAAGAGCACATTTCTTAAACTGTATTGTACGCCTGGGGCCATACATCATTCTCATGGTGACTCTACTCTTACATTTGAGTGACCCCTTTAAACAATGTTCTCTGGCTAAGTATCAAAGTGAGGCAGAGAAAGGAAAGTCAGGTTAAAGTGGAATATTAGGTTTGGATGTGAATAAAGAGCTGCTACTAAAAGGGTAAATACCCTAGGGAACTGTGGGCCTTTCATTTCTTAAATATGGATTGGGAAGCGAATGCTACTAACAGTGACAGGGTTATGCATTCTGAGTTATGAACACAGATAATTTGTGACCATGTAGTCACTAAACAAGTAAAATGGGTTTTACTTCAGACTTTGTTTTGAAAAGTACTGAGGCTCTAGGATGAGGTCCTGGATGAATAAGAGCAGACTACTTTTATTCATGTTAAATGGAGGTACAAGTCTGTAACTAAGAGCATGTCATCCCAGCACAGTGCAGAGGTGGGCAAAAGTAAGTACTAACAGAATGAGCAGCGACAGTGCAATCGTACTAGTGAGGGGTTTCTGCACAGGCTAATTATCCCACTGGAAAGAGCTGTTAGCAGAAAAAAAAAAACATTAGTCTAAGCACAGCATTTTTCTGACATAATTAAGCTGATTTTGGTGACTGTGCTGCCCACAGGTTCTTCATTTCAAAAGGGCATACTACCAGGCTGGTTACTGAAGACATCTGGGTTGGGCTCAGGGTATCAAAGGCAAAGCAGGCTGGAGGTTCTCTTCAGTCAAAGATGCAAAGAAATGTGCATGCCAGTCAAAGGGGGAAAGATTTGTGAGGGAGATCCAGATCAAACTGGCTGAAGAATCACATCAGAAAGGACACTGGGAATAACTGCTGATACAGGGAACGGAATAAAAAGGTCTCAGTGAAGACAGCTCTGAGACCGTGAAGAACAGGGCTAAAATGGCAAAAATTCAGTTGAGTTAGGCCTTTCAAAGTTAAATGGCAAAAAGTGATTCAGGCACAGAAATGAAAAAAGAACACACTAAAAGTAGAAGTGAGAAAACTGTGCAATTATATCAGGTAATACATAAACTCATTTAAATCTGGCCTTCAAATTAAAAATTTACTTTGAATGAATTTTATAACAGTGATGTTGACTACTGGGGCAAAGGCAAGGACAGGGGATGGGGAATGACTGTGTGGAAATGAAGATACTGTAAACTGAGGTGTAAGAAAAAACAATTCTTAAAGATATAATGAATTCCTGCCATAGAGGACTGGGAGATCTTCCTCCCTGGGTTCTGAGGGAAGGGGTATGCCAGGTTGTGAGTCCCATCACAGCGATCCTTATGCCAGAAGGAGAGAAATGCCGAACGACAGACCAGGGAAGGTAGTAATTCTATTTAAGAGAGGGAAAGTGGCACTTGTAGGCTTGTTAGCCTGTTCTCAGCAGCACTTTGTGAGAGATGGTAAAGAGGGGCTTTGGTGTATGCGGAGTTAGGTAGCTATGGAACATTCCTCATCAGACCCACCAGAAGTACAGAAAGTCAAATGGCAACGCTGGTCTCCCCTCTCTTACACCAGACTTTGAGGGCGCTCTAAAAATACTTCTCTTATATAAAACGCTGTCTTATCTAGCACTTAAGCAACCAGCTGCAACGAGCGCGGAGCCGATCAGAGCCTCAGGAGGGGTTGCGCAACCCCAGGCGGGCTCCGGCGAGGTTTGGGTGGGGTGGAAGTGCCATCTAGAGGCGGCTGCAGTTACTACGAAGGTCTCCCGGAGCAGGGAGCCCCTGCCAGCTGACCGGCTGTTTTCGTTTCCCCGTTACCCTGGCTCCGCGGCGAGCGGAGCGGAAGAGAACGGCTCGGAAGCCGGGGCTCGCCCCCCCGGGAGCTGGCCTCTCACCCTGCCTCAGGCCAGGTGTGCTCCTGCTCGGGCAGTTCTGCAGGCTGGCTCCTTCCCTCTGTCCAGAGGAGACCCTGGTGCAGCTGGGAACATGAGCGCTCTCAATTAACTCGGCACTGCGGCCGTACCTTGGCATGGCTCTGTCTCACAACCAAAGCAGCTTCCCAATATTCAACTTTGCCCTCTTATTAGGGCTTATCTTCACCTCTGTTGGTAAACCCTCTTCTTATCATGGTCCAGTTGCTTTTTTGGCTGCTGCAGTTCTTTATGTATTACCTTCTACAGCCAACACCACAGCAGTCATGGAGTTTCTGAGAGGAAAAGGGAGGCTGCAGGCTTTTACTGCTTTATCCCATCTCTCTGCTTTACCGAGATTTATCCCTCAGCTCTGAACAATCCAGTAGTTACTCTCAGCCACCATCTGGGCTCCCCTTCTGTAACAAAGATGGAGGGAGTAGAGAGTAACTTGTCCTTGCAGGTCTGAGACATCCTTCAACAGTGCTGAGCCCACAAGTGGACCAGAGCTCTAAACATATTAGCAGTGCAGATAGAGCTGACGGGGCTGCCTCCAGCCTTGTTTTCTTACAGAGTAACTACAGTTGTTACTATTTCCCTGCAGTATGGGGAGTGCTCAGGAGTCCCAGTTACAGACCTGTTGCACTGGCCCTTTTAAACACAACAAAAAGATGGCCATGCCCCAAAGAATAGACCATCTGTGGTCAAAGGCATTGCTTGGGTTTGTGAAAGCAGCTTTTGTAGCAGTTTACCTTGAGTCTGGACAGTGACACTGCTGTGAAGCAGAAGGCAGTGGAGGACACTAGCCATTAGGTCTGCTTTCTCCTGGGTTAATATCAGACACACCTACATTCCCTGCAGCAAGGCGCAGATGGTCCAAGTGTTAGCTGCCACTGCATGGACACGAGCAGGCAGGATGGAAGTGGAAATGGATGGCTTGTGCTGGTGTGATATTCGTACAAGACCTTATCCTTTTGCAGGCTCCTACTATTTAACCACCACCTATGGGGCCCTGGAGCACATCAAGAACTATGATAAAATCACTGTCACACGGCAGCTGAGCATGGAGGTACAGGACTCCATTCATCGCTGGGAGCGACGGAGGACACTGAACAAGGCCCGGGCTTCCCGCTCATCAGTGCAGGTAGCTGGCATTGTTTGCTGTGGACAGAGCCTGAAAGCTGAACATGCTCTCTTACATACTCATTGCTTTTTAATTTGATAATTATTTTAAAAGAAAGTTAACCCAAATCACTAGTGAAGATTGAGAGTATGTATGTGCAAGATTTCCAAATCTTAAAAAAACCCACACATCTCATTTGAAATATGTATCACTTAAAAATTAATTTTGAAGTCTTGAAGTACCCTCATAACAATATAATTTTAAGTACAACTGTGGAGTGATTTTGTTGTTCCTTCTCAAAGGAGGCAGGCTAGGAGCAGTCACATGTGGAGAGCTGTGGCAGGGAAGCAGGGAGACCCTCCATCACCCTTAGGGCCTGGGGGAAATCGTGGGCTAAGCTGAGAAGATGTGAGCAGGCTATACAGGTGTGGTTTCAAGATGGCATAAAGCTGTAGGAGGACCTGAGGCTTCCAAGGACCAGTTAGAGGAGCATCTTCCAGAGCCTGGCTTCTCTGGCCTGGCAGCAGGAAAGACCTAACAGTATCTGGTTGGCTTTGAAGCCCATGCTGTGTACAGCTCGAAGAAGACCTCCCCATGTACAGCGGGAGAGGGTCCCAGGAGGGATGGTTGATTTGGACCTCCAGCCATGGTGAGGCTGGGTGCGGGAACAGGCTGTGGCAGCCCGATGTCCTGTGATCAAATTGTCACCCACAGGGTGGCAGCAAAGGCCGCGTCTCGGTGCTGTAAAGCCTTCACCGTACGAAACAAACTAGTGAAAGCCAAGGCGAAAACCAGGTGCAAGTCTGCTGAGCGGCAGATACAGACCATACAGCCCTCTGAAAGGGTTGAGTTGATTATGTTTCCCATATTGCGGTCAAAGTAGTCCCTGATGATCTCGGAACGCGAGAATGATGGACGGGATACACGAAACAGCCATCCAGCCCCAAGTGGTGCTCTGGCAGTAGCTCAGAGCAAGTACCTAGCATGGAGCATAATAGTTGAGTGAGCAAATGCTGCATTTTCCCAGAAGATTCCCACCCCCTCCAGGAGCATAAGGACCATATTACATTCCTTAGAATGAATCAGACACATGCAAGCCCATCCTGCCATCCTGGCAGATGTAAACAGCTTACTGGCGTGTTCAGCAGGCTCCTGCACATCCCTCTGGCTGCCTTAATCATCTGCAGTGACACTCCATAAATACAATTTGTAAACCCATAGTCTGCATATTTGAAAAAACTCACTTCTGATGAACCTGGCTATTTTCTGACTAAAATGGTTGGGAATTTTTTTGAAACTTCACAGATACAAATTAAGCATTCAGGTTCCATTGTGACTGAAAGCCATCTAGATTCTGTTTCTCATGAGTCTGGCAAAAACATCCCAACAGCAGTTAATGCCTGAAACAGAATACAAGGAAAACAGCTTTCTCAGTGTAACTTCTTCTGCTCTTCCATTACTGATGGAAGGAATTTTGGAGGAGAAGCTCTCAAGATGCTGTTTGCGTGATGGTGGAGTTGCAACGGTCGCCATGCTGCCAACCCTTTCGTGTTTCTGTAGACAGGCGATTTTCAGGCCAGATCTCTTAGGTTTTGGGATTGTTATTCTGGTCTGTTACTTCTTTGCATCCTACTTCTTCAGGAGTTGTAGAAAAGTGGGAGAAGAAACTGTTGGAGACTGCTCACTAAGAATATTCACCAAAATCAGGAAAAAAGCTTTTACTTATGTGTCTTTAAAGGGCTAAGTGTTAAGTGTTATTAGTTTAAGTATTTGCTGATTAAGAGCTTGTCTTTCAGAAGTGAGAAAGCAGAGAATAACTGGGGCATTGGAGAATGATTGGAGGATATTTGAGAGCATTTAGGAGTTCTAGGCAGCTAGTGCTTTGGGGCTGAATGCTACCCCCTTCTGTCCTAAGTCACAGTATTAACTTTAAGATCTATCCCCATGTTTCTCTTCAGGATTTCATCTCTATCTCCTTTCTGGAAATTGGTGCTCAGTCAAGGACACTTGCTTCCCGGAAAGACACGACAGCTGAGCAGCTGAGCCTGCAGTGTGCCGAGAAGTTTGAAGTCTCCCATCCCAAGGACTATAGACTCTTTGTTTATGTTGATGATCAGTGGCTGCAGCTAGACAAAGATGCCCTTCCTCACCATATCAAAGCATCCCTCCTGAAGTGCGAAACCAAGAAAGATTTCCATTTTATTTATAAACCAATAGACCATAAAACCCCACCAGTTCCAATTGTCAAAGAGTCAGACTTTCCCTAGGGGCTGTGCTGCTTTTTTTGTTGTGTTTATTGTCATCCTGGAAGGGCTGGATGGTTTATTGCATCAGAAACTCTGATATCTGCAGATTTCAGAAGGTCTCTGAAATACGGCCTTTGACACAGGGCAGATGTGCTAATTATAGATGCTGTCCAAATACAGAGCATTTCTCAGCAGAGTTCATTTGCAGAAATAAAAAGAGCATTCGGGATGCCTTTCATCTTCTGGAAAACTTGAAGTATCAAACCTCAGAAGCTCCTGCTGGCAGCCAGCTGACATCGCAGAACGTGAATGCACAGTGGAGAAAACCCAGAGATCTTGCACAAAACTGTACATTTACTCCATAGTGAATTATGGCAGGTGTGAATGCACAAGGCCTGTGAAAGGTGTGCACACATCACAATGCGATCTGGAGGTAAGACAGCTTGAACACCTTACAGTATCTGTTCACACAGTTTGAATAAACTGAGTCTTGTCTGATGTATTCAGAGGCATAAGGTTTCCATCTGTAGCAGAACTCTATCTCTGGCTTGCTGTCTAGAAATTGTCATTGCCTTTGCAATCTGCAGAATTACAGACTGTGCACAATGATCCTAAGAGTACATTTTCTGCCATCTATTTCTCACGGAAATCAGGTAGCATAGGCATTTTGATCAATGTATTTTTTTTTAAAGATTGAAAGTCTTCACCATCAGTTTTACATGTACAGCAGTTTAGTCACATTGGTTGTATAATAGTGTCATTGGGTAATTGTGTATTTATTTCCATGTGTGATATGGTGCAATTATTTTTAAATAAGTGCTTGTAAAGAAACACAATATTTTTCCCAGTGTAGCAAACCAGATTAAAATTTGGAAATCAAAAAGAGCTAGAATTGAATACCTGTCCCTTTTTACCCAGATGTCATTTTCTCCAGTGTTTTTGTGACTGCAAGTCCCACCAGGTTATTACATTAATAAATGCAGGCTGTTGTAGACAGGACTTGCTAATTCTCCTTTCTACCTGTGCTTTCAGTCACTGCAGACTTAAATTTCCCCGCAAACCTGAATTCCCAATAAATTGAACCAATGTAGAAATGAATTTTCTGAAATTTGAAAACAATATTTCAGGCTCGGATAATGGAAGTGGGAGCCTTAATTGCAAAACAGATCCACGTCTTCTGGGTGCCTTCATTCAGACAAGATTCCCACTGTGAACATTAGATACTGGATAGTCTGCACGCAAGAGGCACATAACCTCCCCTGCATCTACACAAACTTGGGATCAAGCTTAGCAAAGGTCTGACTGGAAAGAAAGTGTGTTACTGTGGGTTTTGCTCAAAACTGCTATTGTTTCCTCCATTAAAAAAAAAAAAAAAATAATTGGGGCCAATTAAAAAAAATAATTGGCATAATTAAAAAAAAATACTGGGCCAAGTTGCTAGAGCTCCCTGCCTGACTCCTGAAGCTCCAAAGGTAAAGTGGCATCACATGTAGCTGGTCACAAGGTCTCTGGGCCTTGAAATGTCTGCGTCTGCATGCCTCAGCTGCAGCGTACACTGGCCAAATCTGCATACAGATAGCAAACCAGTGTGAAGTGGTGAGGAAGAGACAAGAACAAAGAATGAGGAACAGTGAATAACAGTGACCTTGGTTTCGAAGACATCATGTGCAGACCCTGCAGTGTGTGACACCTGAACTGAGCTGACTCCAAAGTCATGGTTATTTCTGATCATGCTCAGCTGTCAGTGCCTTCGCCATGCCTCTGGGAAGAATGCTGGAGCTGAACCTCCCCCTTGTGCTGCCATTAGCCTTTCACAGGGCAGTGTGCTCCTGCTGGGAGCCTGGGTGGCACTCAGGATGGTATGGCTAAACCTGACACACAGGCTCCCAGTACTGACGAGGGAGATGCTGCTCTCAGGGCCCTGAGGGCACATGCAGGCACTGCTGCCTCCAGTGCCACCACAAGGCTACCCCACCGGGCCCACAGCCCAGGACCCCGTATCACCTCCCAGGGCTGTCAGCTCCTGCCTCAGTGATGCTGCAGCAGTGTTGGTCTCCGGCCCCCCACAGCTCTGTCGCAGCCTGGCCTCTGCTAGTCCACATCCTCATGGAAGTGCCCAAGCCCCAGACTGGGGCTGCCCCTGCTGCTACCCACTGTCCTACTCCTGGCACAGGCTCCCAGGGAACCCACATGGTTCTGGGACCTTTCTGGCCCAACAGCAGCTTCCCCAGGTCCATCCTGCGGGCTGGGGCAAGGACATCAGCTCTCAACCTTCTGCTTCCCTGGATGCTGCATGTTGATGGATCAGTGTCAGGCCCTCACTGGGGAGGTGGTACAGGGTACCCTGGGCACTCTGGCTGTGAGGCAATATGTCCTCACCCTGCCCAGCTCTTCGGCCCACCACCACCTCTGCATGCTGGGTGAACTCACGTCAGTTTCCCCAGTGGTGGAAGCACTGCCAGTAAGTCCCTGCACACTGTGAGGCCTGTTGTCCTGCTTCCACCATAGGTGTGGTCACTAATGTGCATATGTCCCAAAGTCTGACCTGCTCCATGTTGGCCACACTGAGGACAATCTTTACTGTGACCCCTAGGGCTGTGGCAGCAGAAGGGTCCAACCTCTATGCCGCATCACTTACCCACCTTCCTTCTTTCCCCCCCCCCCCCCCCCAACACTCCCCAAATCCTCTGTTTTGCACTGACTCTCTCAAAGGAGACTCCACACACACCTCTCACGCCCATTCCCTGCACAAACTATGGGCTCAGACTGGGTCTCTGGCCCACCTCCCACTGGCCTCTTCATCCCTGTTGGTAGGACTCCAAGCCATATACCCACCTCACCTCCCATTACTTGCGCACAGGTATCACACTGCATGCAGTTCACATACAGCAGGACTGGGGGTCCCCAGTGCTAGACCCAGAGATGTGGGGTCTGACCAGCAGCTTAGTTCTGCTGTGGCTGCTGCAAGCTATTGTAAGCCCCAGAAGCAAAGGTGTATATGTCTATCAAAGTCCCTGGCCTCATCAGGTTACCTTTATACAGTTAATGAGCTTGAAGTAATCTGATGGGGATGAGGCTAAAGTAGAAACATGCAAGGAAGGAAGCCACGACTGATCTTCTGCTGGGTATTTCCGGAGAACAAACAGACTTTGCACTGGCCAGAATTGAACAAAAGATTGATGAAGAGAAGTGTTCCAGTGCCTTGCAGTGTCCTGGGATGTCTGAGTCAGCAGCTAGACCTCGGGGCAGAGGGAACTGGATTACACAACTGATAAGTGGAGCCCACGGAAACCGCAACAGTGCTAAAGCATTGCAATCCAAATTGTTTCAAACCAAAGCCTAGTCCCTAAATCAGACCTGCAGATCCCAGTTTTCAAAACGCAAGGAATGCCAGCTGAATTTCTGTGGGCTTTCACAAAAGCTCTCAAATTGCACATGCCACGTTTTCCTCTGGCATAACAACTGCAAAGCTCTCCTTTGATTTGCAAAGGTTGCCAGGGCTGTGCCCAACTCAGAGATTATTGACAGTAATGCGAGGTACTGTGCTTGGCTGCGAGCTGCCTGGAAGGAAATCATTGTGCTAGAGCTCAGTGCAGAGTGGAGCTTGCTTGGAGGCCATGGGGAACCTGGCCTGTTTGGTCACATTTTATAAACCACCAGCAACAACTTCACAAAACATACACCTCTGGGGTACAGGGGTGACACAGCTCCCCCAGAGCCAGACCACAGCCCTGCCTTGTCAGGAAACACAAGCTGGGAGCATCCCAGGACAGAGAAGGCTGCTGTCTCTCCAAGCTCACAGCTCAGCAGCAGGACTCGGGCTCTGCATGCACCAGGACCATGCAGAAACAGCCTGTCTGGAGCAAACATGCTGTTGTTCTGGTGACTCTGGCAAAGGTCTGAGTCCCCAGTGTGGAGACTACTGGAGCGGTTCAGCACATGTCTCCCTCTGGACCCTGGTGCCCAGGGTCCTGTGCTGATACCTGACATTTTGGGCAGTAAGAGAAAAAACACCACAAAAGGTCAAATGTGGGAATGAAATGAGCATTTTTAAATGCTCCATGGGATTTTATTCATTTGCTTTGCCGTGGAGCTTCCTCATGCTGCAGCCCAGGCGAGGAGGAAGCAGTCCAGTCTGGTGATCTGTGGCCACCCCTGGTTAGTCAAGATGGTCACGCCGTGACTCATGCTCTGGCCCTCACATGAGCCATCAGCAGACAGGAGTGTTTCAGGAGACTCTGACCAAGTAAGGTTGTGCAATCCAGCCAAGACCTCCTCAAACACTCATTTGCAGAGGAATGTTGTGCAAGAATCATTCATTTACTCACAAGGAAAGGATCTCAGTGTGAGAGAGAGGAAGAGGGAGACCTGCTGAACCCAGCAGCTTCTGCAAAGGAAAACCAAAAAGCATACATGGCCACTTCAACCACAGAGTTTACTTCAAGGCTGCTTTGCACCCAGTGATAACATCTCCCAATAATTCACTGAAATAATTACACCGATAGGTCATGTATAACCTAAAATAAAAACCATTGAAATCAAAGGCAGCTTTCCTGCTGAATTCTAGAGGTTTTGGGGCTCATTATGCATCAGCCATGAACTGCACTTTGAAACCTGGCACAAGACTGGCTTTTTTCCGCAGGCCTGTGCAGGGATTCAGGGTCCACTGGAGGCCACCAGTCCAATCCCTGTTCAAGTGGCCCTGCCTCCCAAGGCTGCCCAGGGCCTTGTCCTCTTGGTGCTGCAGGTCTCCCAGGCTGCAGATCATACAGCCTCGCTGGGCCCTGGTCCGGTACGTCAGATACTGGATGTGAAAATTTCCTTCTACCCAGCTGGTGCAAAGCCCGAGTCCCACCGGAGTCGCTCCTTGGATGCATGCTGCTGCTGTGAGATATTGGATGGCTCTGCCTGCGATGCATGGCGTTACAAGCTTGTGGGAGTTCTGTTGCCTCCTGCCTCATGTCTCTAGGAAGTGGCCTCCAATTCAGAATTGACTGAGCTCTTGGCATGAAATGCTGCTCAGTCGGACTTCAGCTTAAGTGTCCTTTGCTGCTCCTCCATCCCTGTTCTCACAGGGCAGAGGCTGAGCTCAGGAGAAGCCTTCAGCCTCCTACCCTGCAACAGGCACGGCTGCTCAGCTCTAGCCCTAAGCTGTTTTGGTAGGAGAAGATGCAATTTGGTTTGCGCAGAGGTAAAATAATACAGGAATCTATAAAATTAAGGTGCATTATCTCCACCTCTAGGTGAACTACTTTCTGCTTTGTTGTCAGCAGAAAAGGGACAGCAGTTACATGCACCCTGAACAAAGCTGTGTAAATGCAAGCTTGCATCGCAGAGGAACAGTACACACTGCGCTATGGAGGCTGATCACGCCCCTGCCCTCCAGGTCTTCTCAAAGGAAAGCAGTGTACTGTACACAGCAGGATGCTGGGTGGAAACACAAAGCATATTTGGCACAGAACGGCTGGGGAAAGGGCCTTGAACTTTGAAGCAATAAGGAGGCCAGGAAGCCCTGGCTGGTGCGAATGACACTCAACTACTCTGCTCAGGAAGGGATTTTGTAAGTAACACAGCCCCAGCTGTGCCCTGTCCTGCCTGGTGGTGATGGTTTCTGGAGAACCTGGTAGTTTTCCATATTTTGCAGAAGTCATTTCTGCATCACAGCACTCTAGGAATGACAGCCTGAGCAGCTGCATGCCGAAGGAAGAGTGAGGGTGCCTGCACTTACGCAATACACCACCGCAAAATACTCTGGTGTAACACCAACCTTACACAACCCTAAAACTATTTTCTTTCTCATCCGGTTCTATTACCATCCCAAAATAAACAGCCTGCTATGCACGCATGAAGCCTGTGCAGTGCTATTTGGTGGCCTTGAAACAAATGTATTGATTCAGAGAAGGTGGTTTTTTTTCCTGTGTCCTCAGCGACTGCCAAGGAAATGGGTCTCTGGATACAGACTGGAAATTCAATAGCACACTAATTTTTGTGGGGCAGGAATAAGAACCTGCTGCATCTCAGATGGTATTGCAGGTGCAGTGACATCTTCAGCAGACTGCCTCCCTGTTTCATTTCAGCACATCCCTGAGGGAAGGGGTAACAACTCCACAAGTAACATTTAGGATGGAGCAGCTCTGGAAATCATTCTTCCAGGGAGAAAACAGTCAAGTTTCAGCTTTGCATCCTCAGAGCTACATAGGTCTGCAGGAGGGCCACAAGGTACAAGTGCCACCTGGGTGTCACTAATATGTGAAAATAAAAATCAAAATGGTTTGGGTTGGAAGTGACCTTACAGATCCAGTTCCAACCCCCCTGCCAGGGCAGGGACACCTTCCACTACCCCAGATTGCTCAAAGCCCCAGCCAGCCTAGCCCTGAATGTGTGCTAGCAGCTGACTGTTCATCTGACAATTACTTTTTTGAGGTCTACTTACTATGGCTGGAGACTCTCAAAGTGAGATTATGTGTGAAGAACCTGGAAGACTTCATGTTTTTGGGGTTTTGTTCCTCCTGTGCATTCTAGATATGAAAATCCAAAAGACCAAAAGCCTCTTCTGAATACTTGATGAGAAAATGGCCATTTCTAGAGGGTGAAGAAAATTGTTAAAACTATGAAGCAATGATGCCAAGTGCCTCAGAAGCAGCCTGGATTTCCAGGGCACAGAACAACTCTAAAAGCAGAGAAGTGTAAAACTTACCAGATTTAATGTATATATTCAAACAGCTGGGAATAAGACATTATTCCTGTTCTTCCTGAGTGACTGGGGGCTCTTGGTTGCACTCTTTTCTAACAGAAGCCACACTGCCCAAAAGCTATCCTGTGTGGCCCAACCCCCCCTCCTGCCATCAGGGAAACACATGCAACACATTCAGGCAGTCAAGAGTTTCATACTCTCTTTAGACTTCTGCTTAAAAAAACCCAACCAGCTTTACAGCTGAAAAGGAACAAGAAACAACCCAAAAGCAACACATACCTGAACCTTCAACAAACCCCAAGGTCCAAACTTTCCTTTCTTAATTCAGTAAGGCCTAGTTCCACCTACTTTTACCTTTTGCCATCCATCCTGATACAGCTGTGTTCTAGGCTTTCTCTCTTTCACTAAGCACACAGCTGAAAGTGCTAATGTCCCTGGCTTTATCTGCGTCTTTATACAGAAGTAGCTTCACTTACAGCTCCTATAACCCTTTTTCTCTGAACAGAGCTAGCCAGAACTCCCTCTGTCTCGAGGATGCTGGTTTAGTTTTTAATTATAGTTTGTTCTTTTCCCATGGAGAGGTAATTTTGCATATAATGCATTCTGGAAAGAGCTATGAAGTATTTTTATATCCTATCTCCGCATGTAAAAAAGCATGGATAAGTTGAAACTCCTTTTAGTCACCTCATAGCCCTTAATTTTCCCCATTTCTCATTTTGTCAATCATCTCTAAGGAACGGCGCCTTCAAATGTGACTTCAGGCTTTTGACGCTTTTGTTGTTGATTTTGGGTTGAGGTTTGGGAGTTTGATTTGTTGGGGGCTTTTGGAGTTGTATTTTTTTAGATGACCTGCCTTATAAAAGGCTTACAGGGGACAGAATTTTAATGCAATATCATAAAATTAATTAGGCCTCATTTATTTTCAAGACACAAGATGTCCAACACTGTATTGCCCTGTAAGTTGATGACACCGTCAACTTCACTTTTATTCACAGGCAGTTTCCTTACTCTGTGATGTCCCACAGGTTTGTGTGTACATACATTTGATTATAATATACTGTTGCTAAATTTACAGCATTAGGTAGTTGTGTTTTTCTTTGGGAAACAGTGCTTTCTACCCACAAAGCCTTTCACTATTCACAGTTTAGCTATGCTGTTCACATCCAACAGTTCTCAAATGCAACTAATTTCTTTAAACTGTTAAGAAGTTAAAGCTTAAAGAACAAGCTTTGGTTTCTTCACTCTTTACCACTCTGCAAATTAGTCACCGCAATGGAATTCATTAACTTTTCTTAAAAAGCTTATAGTTAGCAATAGTATAAAAAAAATAAATTCCTGAATTAACAACTCAATGTTTAAATTTAGCACAAATTTAACAATCACTGATAGGTGGCCTGTAGTGTTCAGCAGAGATTCTGTCTGAAGAGCACTGCATTTGAAGCAAATCATCCATTTGAAAGTTGCGGGTGGTCTGTCAAACCAGCAGGCTGGCAGCAGCTGGGGACACAGGAGAGAGCACATGTGTTGCTCGTGGTCAGGTACTTCAGCTCCCAGCACAGTACCAGTACAGTGGCTGACTCTTTCATGTTGCATGCACATAGTCTGGACTGTTACAGTTACGAGACGTTATCACTTGTAGTAAGGGTTATATTAGGGGCTGTTGTTTCCATTAATACCCAAGGCACACTTTATCCATGGCCAGGCATATTCTGCAACAGAGAACAATAATGATGAGAAACGTTTTAGGTCCTGTGCTCTCAAACTGACTGCAGCAGGATGCCATGAGGAGTGAGTGCAGCAGTTCTTCACCTTCAGGGCTGCATGTGCAAGATACCTAAATTAGCAATCCGCCCTCCCCTTCACTACTCCTCTGCTTTCCTCTCTCAAGTTTCTTCCTCTCACATGACTCACAAGCTAGGATCCCATCCTCTGCCACAAACTCCCAAGACAGAATTCCACCACCACCTGTCCCTTTCCCCTAGTGCACCACCCAGCAGGCAGCCCAGCCCAGCCCATTATTTTCTCTGCTTTCCTACCACAGGCTCACAGATGGGGGCCCTTTCATCAACAGAATGGAGCAATGCTGTGATCTGTTTGAGCCACCAGCTGAGGGGCAGTAGAGAAAATACAGCACATCCCAACCTTGCCTCTGGGTAAGGTCATGCAGGAGTTACAGGGCAACACCCTTGCACCAGTCATGCTATTTTGTTATGTCGTACACTGGGATCCTCTGACTGGCTGCCACTTCCCCTGAGGGTCCTCAACAAGGAAATTAAAGGGTTACTGGGGAAATGGATCATTATGAGTGGGAGAGAACTAGAAATAATATGTTGTCCAAAATTAGCATTCATAACTTTAAAGGGAGAAATTTAACTGACTAAATGGTCAACAGAGCAGAACACATGAGAAGCTTTCAGCATTAAGCTTCATCTGCCTCTTAGCTTCTGCTTTTTTAGCCATAGATAGAAACACACAGTGTATCTAGGAACCTCCTTACCTGTCAATGGGGTATCCTCCTTCACAAACGTTGACTAAGGCATACAGCTGTCTCAGTGCATACTCATACTGAAATAAATGTTGATAATCATTTCAGTGATGAAGAGCAGGTATTGTTTATCCAAAAGAAATCGTAGAAGTGATTTAGAAATGCTATTAACATTCAAGGTGTTTACTACCAATCTAGCACTAGGCTAAATGGATCTTTCTTCTGTTCACTTTGCTCTTTGAACTTCATTAGGTAAATTCAGCTGTTGCTACACATTGGTCCCTCAGGCAAGGCCCACCCATCTAACCAGTTTAATTCAAAAACCCCTCACATATACAACAATAGCAAAAAAACCCCAACCCAAATAGAAAAACCAAACCCAAACCAACAAAGCTGAAATTCCAGGGCAATGCAGCTGCCTAATAGCCTGGTTAATTAGAAGGTCCAACTGAAGGACTGCTTAGATCCAGTACTTAGATCCTGGCCAACTGCCAGGTGATCACACAGCTTTCTGCTAAAATCAATTAATTTGCTGTTAACTCATTGTACACCACTGCCCACTTGGGTTATCTTGCCTGACATCAGGACTGGGTTTTCTGGAATAGGAAATGACCTCTCATTCTTGTCTAAACAGTGCTCAGCACAACAGCATTTGGCCTTCAATTGGGATCCTGGAAAGAGTAGACAGTAATCAAACCCCTAAACTAAAAAGTGGCTCTCAGGAATTCAACAAGACCACGGAAGTAGCAGCTAAGCTATTGCAATGAACTATGCAAGTCACAGTCATACACAGAAATCTAATATACTGGGATTAGGAATTCATAGTGGTGGTGTTTTCCAGTAAAGATGTCTCAAGCAGACTTATTTAATACTGGGATTTCTGGGGAGGGAGTTGATGAGAGGAGAGCACGCATTAATAAAACTGAGGGATTTTTTCCGGGTTTATTATTAGTAACCTTCTTGCTTATCTACAAGTGTAGTGGACTTACCACGGCTAAGTGCCAGTTGAAGCAATGAGTTTTGAAGTGGTTCACCGCTGACTGGTAGCAGTCATAATTGCTGATGGTCAGTCTGTCTGACAGAATTTGCTTGGTCTGTTCTTCTGATCCTGTTACTAAGGTGATTATCTTTCGCATGGATTCTTGGATAAATTCTCTCACCTGCACATAAAACAATAAGAACCTAAACCATGTTTTTTCTAAACCTAATCTCAAGACTGAAATGTTTCTTTTCTTTAAACCTGTGTCAACTCTTGAGCTTTTAAAGGAACCCAATTTTCCCATTTCTTTTTAGCACAGCCTTTCGGACCTTTAGACATAAATGAAAACTAGGGAGACAGAAAGACAGACTCCTGGCTCTCAAATCATACACTGTCTAGCATTCTGGCAAAAGAAAGAAAACACCACTAACAACAATATTGACGACCATTCTGCAGGAGCTATTTATTCTGGGAGACTTCAGTTCCACTGAGACAAGAATTTCTCTTAATACCATAGAGTAAACCCTCCCAACAAGACTCCCTATGGATGCAGATGAAGAATTTCATGGCAATAAAAGCTGAGACTGACTTTTGCATTTGCTTACATTTTCCTAGATAATCACTACTGAAAGGTACCTTGTGGAACACATCCCTGAATTTTAAAGGAAGAGTAAACCATCAGCTAGAGGTTACCAGGCTGAAAAGGAATTCTGTTGCAACTTGCAAAACTGCAAATAATCCCATTGGCTTTAGAGGTGTTACTTCTGCTACTGCTTATGATGGGAACAAACCTGACCTGGTGTGTAGTTCAAGTATTTAATTTTTTGTGCTTACCTCCAGGTATGCTTTCATTTCTGCAGCAATCTTCTTAGCCTCATAAATGTCATTGGTAACCATGAGCTTTCGCTTCATGATTGCAAGACGCACATCAGGACTAGGCGTTAGGTCATAGTGTTCTACAGGTGGCAGAGAGATGGGGATAGCTTTCTTCCCCATACCCTGAAACTGCATCACTTTCATGGAGGAGATACTCTGAGGGTTAGAAAGTAAACAAATGGAAAATCTCAATCCCTTTCAGTGGGTAGTCTGTCCCAGCTCTGCCATGCAAACCTAACTCTCTAAACTTGCTATATTAGAGAAAATAAAGGAGATCATAGAGTTGTGTGTGAGCGTGCGCATCTTGGGGTTTTTAATACAAGGGCAAGCTGCCAAGAATTTGGGAACTTTTATTTCCAAATCTCACTGTGGGAAAAAAGATCCATCAGGTTCAGTAACCTGACTTTTTTATTAACAAATATTCAGTCTGTTGAATAATGAATGACGTATCCCCTCTTAGCTCCTCCCATGTGAAGGATCAGAGTACTTATTAACATTTCATTAATATTTATAATATGGCTGGAAGTGATAAATACCCTTCTTACTCTTGTCTGAAGTGTTATATCTCTGAAGGAGCTTGGAGAACAACTCACATCCTGACTCACTAGATTAAAACACAATACCAGGCTGTATTTCTTTTAAGTATCATCTCTTAAATGCTCAGTGGTCTTCTGAAATTAACAATTTCATTTTCTAAATCAACCCTGCCAAATTACTGTATGGTTTTTGGGGGGTGTGTGTTGTTTGGGGGTTTTACTTGTTTTATTTTGGGGGTTTGTTTTTTTTTTGTAAGGTGTAAAAGTATAGAGCGCAAAAGATTTTAAGATATATCTGACCACGAAGCCCACTCATATACATACTCTGTTTCCATACTGCATCACATGGCTGGTGTTGGTGCGTTTCTTTACCAGCTGAAACTGCTTGTGGAGTGTTTCTTTTCTTAGATCCTCCTGCATGAAGAAAATTCCATGTGGTCACAGATACTTAAATTCAGCTATTCTAAAAATGCAGGGAAACCTGGAAAGGGTCTTAGCTGCCAGTATGGAGAAGGAAGTATAGGGCAAGAGCTACACAGCCTTTGAAAGACATAAAAGTAAATATTAAATGGAAGATTTGACAGCATATTCTCAAATTGCTTTTAATGATCTCCTCATCTTCCAGCAAACGGCAAGAAGGGAATGGGCTAGCGTACAAATCCTAGATTTGTTTCATGAATGCTGTTTCCTTTATGCTAACAAATGGCATAGCCACAGTTCACTAAGGATCTCTGAAGCAGAGGCACAACCTACTAAACTACCCAACTTGCTTAAAAAATTTGGAGGTGTGGTCTCAGAAAAGCAAACCCAGATTAGCGAATTTCAAACCAGATGTTAGACAGTTTCTAATCTTGTAAATGACAAAAGAGGACAATGTTAGTTTCAGACAGAAATTTAGTGACCCAAATAAATAAAGATTACACATGGTTCTGAATAGTAGATAAATACTTTTACCAACTCAATTTGTTGATTTCAGTATCACAGAAACCAAGTATTTTCACAAAACCTGTAAAGGAACTATTTTTAACAAAACAAGTAATTTTTCATGCATGAAAATGCAGAAACCTCATCTAAGTAACCTACCATATCTGAATCTTCCATCCAATTCACACTGTACCAGTCCCCGAGATAAGTCTGCCTTTCATCATCATAGTAACATGCATACGATGACTCTCTGGGGTTGGCAGCTGTTGTGGCATAAACTGTAAGACAAATAGAAAACAATTTTCTTTTTACCCTCTCCACGATTTAGTACTGAGCTGCATGTGATATATTTGTCTACGTATTTTGGCTTTCAATCACTTCCTTCTAAATAGCAGGAAGGAAAGAAGCCTGTTAATCATGCTGTTCAGATGGCCTCAATGCTGTTAGAATACTTTTAGAATACTGTTAAAAGAACTCCTTCCTTGCTGCCAAATGTGTGGTCTGGGATGTTTAAAGAAGAATATACACTTCTAAGGAGAAAATCTACTGTTTGAAGAACTGCCTGAGAACACCTGTGCACTGACAACATCTATAAATTCATTTTCTTTATTACAGTAATGATGACTTTTCCCCAAACTTGAAGTAAACCCTCTAAATCATCTTTTCTTCTAGAAAACCACAGGATGGTTTGGGTTGGAAGGTACCTTAAAGCTCATCCAGTTCCAACACCACTGCCATGGGCAGGGACACCTCCCACTAGACCAGGTTGTTCAAAGTCTCATCCAACCTGGCCTTGAACACTGACAGGGATGGGGCAGCCAAGATTTCTCTGGGCAACCTATGCCAGTGCCTCATCAACCGTGAAATGCCACCTTCTAAGTAATATCCTTTCTTGCATAACACTCTACACTGACAGAAAAGCAAAACAAGCCTCTACAACATCTGCTCCAAGTTCAGTGTTCCAGTAAGTCGTCTCTAACACAACATATATACAATGCCTGTAAACACATCTTACAGGCATTAAGACAAAACCTATTTGGGCTTTTTGCCAAAGTCAACTCGCAGCATACTTGTGTAACTTCATGAAAGTCCAAGTTTCAAAATGAGAAAGTGTTAGGTATGCTTTTATAGAGCTACAGTGTTGTTTCTACTCAGAATGTACCTAAAGTTAAAAAGCCAAAAAAAGCCTTAAATCTTGTCCATGTAGTAAAGTGCTCCTCTTAGCACCCTTTAAAATGTTTAACAAGTAACCTGTTAAGCTTTGTACTTCGCTATTGCAAGCTGCAAAAGACAGCTTCCTACTATAAATTATCAGTTTTCTGTCTTTGTAACTCCATGGCAGAACTGGTGGTGACACCAGAGAATCCTTGGACTGGAAATTCTGAACAGAACAAACTTGGAAGAATGCAGATTCTCTCAAGATTTATTTTGAACAATCATCAATATGAAACATTGTGTGAACTTTCTGTAAGCCTTTGACAGGGCTGTAAGAAGTCTACGTGAGTGCCAGGCAGCACACTCTAGGGCCAAAGAGCCAGGAAGCCATGGATAGGCACATGGTTGGTCTTCCCTGCAATCATGGCTTCAGAACTACAAGAAAGCCAGATCATTCAGTCTCCCTGCCACAGAACAGGAGCCTGAAAAGAACTTCTCATCTAACCAAGGCTGAGCTCCCAGCTCTGCAGCCGAGAGCTTAGAAACCCTGAAAAATCTGAGTTACATTTCCTAGGTTATTATGCAAATAAGTAGAGCAAAATTGACTGGCCTGGTGTGTCCTGAGTGCCTTTGCTACTCAATGAAACTGGCAGCAGGAACTTCACACCCACTGTTAGCAGTGCTGAGGCTGAGAAATGTCCATATAACTTACTACCAGTAAAGGGCAACCCCACAGTTCCTGAAAACAAATGGTTTTTCAACTTCTCAACTGCAAGAAAGCCACAGTAGCATTTGTAAGACTACATTAATTCCTTAAAAGGAATTTCCCATAAATGGAAAATACTACTTTCTCTAATTCTTGTACCCCCTGCTATAACTCTACTCTACCAAAACTTCTGCTTTGAACCTACCCTTGACGTGGTGTCTGTTTAGATCTGTGACAAGTTGTGACATTTAACTCCAGTAAATTAACTGATTGCTCACCATTGATATTATCAGCCAAATGATTCATCATAGATCCAGACTCACACGCTTCAATGTAAAACACCATCTGTAAGATAAACCAAAGACCTTAAGAAATTCCATGAGAACATGGAAAAGAGTCCTTCAATGCTTTTCAGTGTAGCTAGATGGCCTCTACTGCTGTACCTGAGACAAGACCTATCCATAATGCTCTAAAATAAAGAGAACAAATGTAAGTAGCTCAGTTTCTCATTTTTTGAGAGCTGAAGTATGTGGAAAGGGGAAACAATCTCAATGAAAAGATGTCATTAATCTCTACAGAATCCATGGGGTACTGACTAACGTACAAAGCACAAATCAAATACACAGTCACTAAGGGTGATACAACGTACACAGACACAGTGTGCACAGTAATGTACCACTCCTGAATGCAATATTGCCGGAACCAATGGCTATTTCTGCATTCCTAAATACACCTGGCCATAAGCAGACAGATTACTGCAGAAAGTTGCTTAACATCTATTGCAGATATAAACTAAAAAGGGGAAGAGAAAATTTGGATAGGATTAATAGTTTTAAGTACAAAATCCTAATCTAAATTCTATTGCATGGCAACAGTTTCCTCCTGTTTTAAATAACTCCCAATATGAAGACAAATGTCTCTCTTCTGTGCCAGCTGCTCTTTTAATCTCACAACTTCTGATAATGCTTGTTTACCTTCTGGTATTTTTTGTGACGATACATGTACCAAATAGTCTTATTCAAGTCCTTCACGTGAAGCTGTAAAATAAGGAGCCTTGTATTAAAACCACTTATGTTCAAGAGATACACAATTCACTTAATAGGAATAAATACTAACTGTTGTGGATATGTATACTGTTTCCCATTAAATATATCCGGTACTTTGCCCAAAATACAACATTCTCATATTTATCCCTCTGAAAAAGGAAAGTAATGGTCCCAGATGATAAGTACAGTGCACCAGAAAGTCAAGTCAAGTCTTACCTGTGTGAAATAGTCTGCTTGGACCATCAAAGTCCAATGAAATACTAAGTGACAAAATTTCACCTAAGGGCTTAGATTCAAACTCGAAAAAGTCCAGACTGTGGCGATGAGAAGCACACTGTTCTTTTTCTGCCTCGCGCTCAATACAGCAAAGCATCAAACATTTTTGTGTTTTACATTTATTGGTTACTATTTTAGTATGTCACTAAAAGGATGGTTTTTATGACAAAGTGATCTCCCAAAATACATACATCGTCATCAGGAAAAGCCAGAAGTCCTGGAGCTCCATGGTCAGTGAAATAAACAAACACATGATCCTTGGGACCACTGTAATGAAAAAATTGCAAACAAGTTCTTTCTAACCACTTCATCGCAACAACAATCATCTGCTTCTCAATGCTAAGACATGTCAATATTTGAAAATAATACAGCTGAAGCACTTCCTTTTGGCACTACCTTCTTCCTCTCAAAGCATACTAATTTGGGTGCTTATGAGAAGAGGTGTCTGCAAAAGGAATGATGACAGGGACATAAGCTAGTCCTTCAAGCATGGGGAACACCGCAATTACACTTCATGTTTCAAACTGTAAACTAACTGCTGGTAACGCAGGGACTGGCACATCGAGCATGGTGGGAGCATAATTGGTTTTTAATGTCTATCTGAAAATCTGTTACACTGTGGACATTCGTAGCAGGCTGGTTAAAAAGGAATGCTTCTATCACTAAACTATACTGACGCACCAATAATAAAGAGACAAACCACAAAAACTTCTTTGTAAGATCCTTAGGTATGTTTATGTACTTCCTTCTTATTTGCACAGCCATACTTAGCCAAATCAGCGTCAGCCCATATCTCCATGAAGAACTGGTGCATATACAAACTCACACTTTAGGCTAGATTCTCGTTTGCACTAAGTCAGCTGAGCACTGCATGCTCATCAGCTTTGATTCCCTAATGTCTGTGTAGTACATAGTTTGCCATAGATTTTTATTGCACTCTAAATCAAAACAGATCACATTTGGGTGATATTAAGGTCTTGCCCTAACAGCCAGATCTGCAAAGGGATTTTGCTTTTAAACCGTATTCAGGGACAATACAAAATAGGTGAAAAGACTGGAAGGAGTCCCCAAGACCTCCTCTTTTCCTCTGTATCAGTGGTCTAGAAATCGGACTTGCTTTTGCTCATTCCTGACAGAAAGAAGGTACAACTGCAGCAGCTCAAGGAGACACTGTCCAGCCTTCTGCCTGGCTGATGACCTGCTGTTTATGGAACAATCTGGAAGACAATCTAGAGTCTTTCTGGGCAGAGGATAACTGAATTCTTGTCCCACCAAACAGAAGAAGACAGGCCACTTGGAAATTCACATGAGAGAGCCTAACAAAGAAAGGCTGGGTGTTACTTTTCTGGCTCCCACTCTTGACCCCAAGTCAAATACAACAGTGCTGAAATGTAAATAACAAGGACTTTTATATGTGGGTTTAAGATGTCCTCCTGTGCAGCAGAAGAGTCCTTGGCCCGCTGTGTAGCCACTCCCTTATTTGACTTGCAACATCAAGCTTTCCCATGGGAGGTGTGCTCTGAAGTACTTTCGTTAAAGAAAAATCCTTTATAGTCACTCCCTGGCTCATTCCAGCTACTAAGAAAGAACAATCTAGTAAATGTGCAGGAATTTATTAACTTGTGTCTATTTTCAGGATGAAGTTTAAAAAACTGAGAACAACAGTTTACTGGACTACTGTCCTGCTCCTTCTCCCCAGTGCCAGGGCAGGATTCTTCTGTTTCATTGCTTTGCCTCTAAAATTAATCTGTCAGATGAAGACAGGCACTTAGACAATTTTTCTTTAACTATGTCAGTCCTTCCAAATGGTCAGATTTAAATTCTTAAAGGTTTTACAGCAAATAACATACATAAAAAATATAAAATAATATAAACAGTACTGAGGCAGAAATAGAACACTAAATATGCATCATAATTTCATATCTCAAACTCTGTAGAAGCATGATAAATAACTGACACCAGGTATCTTTCTAAGAGGTCTTGTAATTAGGCCCTCAAATACATTGCTTTTATTCTTGAATAACAGATCTTACATTCTACTTAGCCAGTTGACAACTTATTATTGTTCATATATTAGAATACTGCCAAACTTATTTGTGTAACTTAATTTACAAAAGCATGAGGCACAATACATCCATTACAAGGTTAATTGTTTATACTACTTTCTTAATCACAAAGACTTTTTTGCATTAAATATAAACTATAATTCCATTTCATTACATTCAGAGCCTCAATAACCTTACCCATGCCACAAAGACCAAGGCTGGGATTAGACATGCAACTCCTTCAGCTGATGACCTGTTTAAGTTATCTTTGTCCCTCTGACAGAGACTGCTAAGTCTCACCGCTTCAGGCTCCCAGTACAACTGTTCATGTACATTAAACCAAGTCGTAGCAAACCCCTAAAACAAAAATCTTAACAAAACTCTCTTTGAATAGCCACTTTTGCAAAAGACTGCTGTCTAAATAACAAATACCTTAATACAGTTGATACTGTAATCTAGAGATTTTATAGCAGACTCCATACAAGTTGAATATCAGCAGTCGCTTTTTGGTGTTTAAGAATAGTTTAAGAAACCAGAACCACTGAATTTCTAACGTGAATGACCTGGAACTGCCTTTAATAGTATTGCTGGATTCTCAAGTTGCTCTAATTTACCCTATTCTTTTGTTGAAATCAGTGCCAATGTACAACTACACATGCAATTATTTTCCAAACTGAACTTCTCCTACCTTTTCAATACTTTTCCTGATCCCACCCCCTTCATTGCTTCTGCATCTCCTCTGAGAACAGCAAGGAAGTTCTTTGGAGTAACATCCTAAGGATTTAAGAGGATTAAAGTTAAATCTGATCATAAATCAACAACAAAATAGTCATTTAGAAAAATGGCTTCTGAAAATGAGAGTCCATGGGTGGATGACAAGTTTAGCTGGCCATCCCTTTCAGTCACTCATTATACAATGTATTAGCCATGATGATTCACCGAATCCTTAAATCACCAAGTTATTATCACCAATTACTGTTCAGCTGAGAAAGTTGAGGCTGTTCAGCCAAGAGAAGAGAAGGCTGCATGGACACCTCATAGCAGCCTTCCAGTATCTGAAGGGGGCCTACAGGGATGCCGGGGAGGGACTCTTCATTAGGGACTGTAGTGAGAGGACAAGAGGTAATGGGTTCAAACTTAAACAGGGGAAGTTTAGATTGGATATGAGGAAGAAATTCTTTACTGTAAGGGTGGTGAGGCACTGGAATGGGTTGCCCTGGGAAGTTGTGAATGCTTCATCGCTGGCAGTGTTTAAGGCCAGGCTGGACATAGCTTTGGGTGATATGGTTTAGTGTGAGGTGTCCCTGGCCATGGCAGGGGGGTTGAATGAACTAGATCATCTTAAGGTCCTTTCCAACCCTAACTATTCTATGATTCTATGATTATTATTTCAGTGGTGTTAATGAACCAGCTAAGCTGGTGAAAACCTCTACTGCGCATGCTTCAAAGCCTGCCAGAAATGATGAGGATTGTTAGAAGTAAATGACCCTCAGAGACAACCACCACATTTTTGTATGCATGCAGAGAACTTTCTGGAAAATTCTGTAGTCCATATGTAGCCTCGTGAATATGTACGTATGCCTAGCAGCTATGTAAGGACAGCTTGTGTAGCAGTATGGAGACACATTAAGAGGAGCTATGCCCCATGTCTCCTGGCACTGCAATAAAGAATACCTGCTTGTCAACTTGAAAACTTTGTTGGTGAGTTTGTTCCTTCTGTTATTTCCGAATCAGCATTAGGATTTTAAATCAAGACAATACTTTGTCCTATACAAAATTTCCTGCTTGTCCCGTATTTGGAGCAGCAAGCAAACAAAAAGAGGCAATTGATGTTATTTCTTTATATAAGAATCCTCCTGCACTCTGTGATGAATGCTTCAATTATTACCTTTTTTTACTACAAGATCAACTAGATCATTGAATGGTTCCAGAAAACTTTTACAAAAGAAGGTAGCTGAACTTCAATCTAAATACAGGTTCAGTGTTGGGTTTTTATTACTGTGGTTTTGCTCTGCATATGCATAGAAAATATCTTCCATGTTAGGAAGCGTTTGTATGTAAGAACAAGTTGAAAGGGGTTCTAGAAACTTAAATTAATTAAACTAGTTCTCATAATACAAAGTGGTTTGTGAGCATGCAAGCTTAAGATGCTACTGCTCTCATGTTGAAGCTCACCATCTTATTATCTGAGTGGACACAGTTATTTAAGAGATCTCACTGTGAATCAGAGAGAGGAGCTTATCTGGCTCTCTCATGGAAAGAAAACAAGTAATATTTTTTTTGTAAGTCTCATGAATTCCCCATTCTTTTTCATTACATTGCCCTTCAGACAGTTGTTTTGGTATAGCTAGGAGACAAAGAAAAAAAAAGTGTAGTTGATGAATGCTTTGTCATAGTGAACTATGGTCTAAATCTTTTTAGTGAGTCTAGTTTTATAAAACTTGTGTAAGACAGATCGTTTTCATAGACTCTGAGAGTGGGAATTAAGCCTTACTGATTCAAATGTCAAAAAATGTTCTAACAATCGGTATAGTTTTCCCCTCCATAAAACCATTTACAACACCAATTTTTCATTACTTAATTGTAAATCTCATGCTATTCTGTGTTCTGAAAGCTCTCACTATTTGCTTTTTAATGAAATAGATATCTGTCTGCATCCCTGTAGGTTCTTGAAAAATATATATCCAGCCCCAACTTCTGCAGAAAATATCTCCCCCCTCTCAAAAATTAAATCCAACACCACCTTGAAAATAAAAAAGCAAATGTACTTAGAAAGAACCCAAATAGGCATGCAATGAGGAGGCAGTGTCTTTGGTTTGTGAGGAGTAGATTCACAAACTTGGAACATTTCAAGGTGGGCAACGTTATGCCACCGCAGCCAAAGTTCACACTGGTTGGCAGCATCTCTGGACTTCACATAGAATCAAAACATTGTTTTTCATACCTCTCCAATTATGCCTTCTACAGCTCTGGAGCAGCTAAGGTCTATTCATACCCTGATTGAACCCTCATCTTCTCTCCCCATCCTACCATTAAATATTTCATCCTTTTATTCACAGAATAAGATTTCTGTTCTTTTTCAAAAAACATTTTCCCTTTATTATGAATTGTAAGTGTCCTTCTGGCAGCAAAAATCCCTTACCTTCAGTCACATGACTATGACCATTAAAAATCATATGTTCCTGGGGAGATAATATACTTACATTGTTTTAGCATGAAAATATCAATTGTACCTCAGGTACACAATGCAATCTGCTCAGTAGTTTGAAGCCAAAAGACCTTGTTTTGAGGTATTCAGTGCTATTACACAGATTGCCTTCTGCTTCTGTTGTTGTTTATGCTGATTGTCTTCATCTGTCTACATTACAGGTGGGAAATAAAGTCCCTAGGAAAGCCTCTCCAGATCCCAGCACAGAATTTGTTAACAGCTACTAAAAAGACTCTTCGAGAAAAATCTGAGGATTCATGTATGGTTTGAATTAGTTAGTATTGTATACACACCTTTCAGCATGGTCAGTGTTCAGGACCCCATTAAACAGTCTCGGTGATTTGGAGTTTTAAAGAGTTGTCTGTATCTGGGGATACAACAGGAACCAGATTAGCTTCGCTGACACTGTTGGGTTTGGCTGGGATGGAGTTAATTTTATTGGTAGGAGCCTGTATGGTGCTGTATTTGGGGTTTGTGACTGAAACAGTGTTGGTAACACTGCTGTTTTGATTACTGTGGAGCAGGACTTACTCTCAGGATTTGTCTTTTTCCCACCTTGCTATCACTACAGAAACTAGGTGGAGGGGTGGGAAAACCTGAGAGAGGACACAGTTTGAACAGCTGAGCCAAACTGACCTAAAGGATGCCACATAATGTAATGCCCAATAAAAAGGTGGGTGACGGGGAAAGGGGATTTGTTTGAGAGAGAGCTCCATTGCTCAGAGGCTTACTGGGCATTAGTCTTCTTATGAGAGGTGGTGATTGATTTTCTCTGCATCACTTATTCCTCCCTCCTCTTTCCTTCATTTATTAAACTGTCTTTATCTTGATCCATGAGATTTCTCATTTTTGCTCTTCCTGTTCACTCCCCTATCCCACTTAAGTGAAAGTAAGCAGACAGCTATGTGGTGCTTATCTGCTTGCAGGGATCACCCCACTGCAGACGTATTCAAAAGGCAGGGAAAAATAATAGTATGGAATTCAAGATATTTTAAGTCTTCACAAAAATATAATTACTTTTTCCATACCCAGCATTGTTCACAAATGTCCTTATTGTTCGTCAGCAATGTCCATTGCTGAAATCACATTAAATACAGCTCTGAAAATTAATACTTCAAGACTCTACATCTTCACAGAAGGCAGCTGAAGTAAAGCAAATCTCATTCATATGAAATTGGAGAAATCCTTCTGTACTTCAGTCCCTACCAGTAAATGCTGACATTCTGAGTTAATCATTCTCTCTTTCATGTTACTTAATCACAGTACTGAAGACTGAAGGATGTCTTCATCTTTCCCAGCCCACCCTAGGCAGCCCAATGTCTCATATTGACCAGACCCTCATAGGAATCTTGTGCTCCTGTGAGGGAGTCTCCCATGAATGAGTCTTCTCTCATGCCCTGAAATCCATTACTGTATTTTCTCATCTTCCTTTATTTTTGCATGCTGTGACTGATCTACTTTGGTAGTATTCAGCATTGTACACAGCATTTATCCCCAAGATCTTTTCTTTTTTGTGGCTTTGGAAATAATTTGTAACTCAGATGTGCTGCTTAATATCTCAAATGTCTATTCAGCTGTGCGTGCAGGACTTGCAGAGCTACAAAATACCTCCAGAGAAAAGCCAGAAGAAGCAAAGTGAAACAGAGAAAATAAGCAGACCCAAGGCCTTAAAAATCTCCTTTGTCCTCTTTTACCAAGGAAAGAATACTCCTAGTATCACAAGGACTTATGTCATGGTTTAAGCCCAGCTGGTACCTGAAACATGAAATAATGTAACTCCCACAGGTTGAGATAGGCACAGTCCAGTAACTAAGGTATAACACAAACCACTGCTGCTGCCACCAATAATAATAATGATAAGGAAAAATAGCAAGGGAAGAGAATACAACCGCTCACCAACCTCCGATTGATATCCAGCCCAACCCGAGCGCTGATCTAACCCTTCTGGGTAATTGCCCCCAGTTTATATAGTGGGCATGATGTGCTGTGGTATGGAATACCTCTTTGGTTATTTTGGACCAGGTGTCCTGTTCTCCCAGTTTCCTCTCCTCCCTGGCAGAGCATGAGACTCAGAAAGTCTTGGGCAGACTAAACATTGCTACAACAGCTAAAAACATTGGTGTTATCAGCGCTGTTCCCAGGCAGAAAGACAAAAACACAGCACTGCACCAGCTACTAAGAAGGAGAAAAAGTACTGCTACTGGTGAACCCAGGACAACTCAGAAATATGTAAATTTTTTGCTTGTGTGAAACAGGGGGAATGGAATGATCTAGAGTTATTAGTTACAAGGGAGATTTCACATAAATTTTTCCTGACTCATAGAATTCCACACTGGAGTTTGTAGATGACTACCTATGTGGTAGGGGTACCCTAGTGTGCACACATCAACATCTAAATGGAACCAATAAAGAGCTTTATTGTTAAATATTTATTAGTATAATATACTAGCTCATGGATACATAAATGCTGTCTTCTCATGACTCAGCATTGTATCTTGATGTGTATGATAAGACGAAGATAGCAGACAAAAGGGTGTTGAGTATTGTGTTCTATGAGAACACTCCCAGTCAAATTTTATACTTATAAATTTTATCTCCAAAGCTTTTGGGAACTTTCAGAGACTTCATTTACCCAATAAAACAAAACACCCCAAGGACTGCTCCAAAATCCTGAGGCTACCCCCTGTGTCTAGTCTTACAACCACACATTTACATTTTCAAGTTCCAGGACTGGGCACACATATTCAAACTGCATAGTAGGAGTTGAAATTGATGCACACTATCCCATGAAATGAACCTGGTCATAGCCTAGGAGGATAATAGTTGGCGCAGGCCAAGACCATCCCAAGGTGTCTGCATAGGCAATAATTATGCGGTATGTATGGCTGTGTATCAGGGCTTCAGTCTGATCACTGACTTTTCTTACTAGTACTAAGAAGTCCATTTTAGGACTTGAGGCCATTTGTGTTCTAATTTGAAACACTCTGAAACCCGAGGTACTTGAATGAGATGAATGAGAGATTTCTAATTTCTACAGGGGACCCTTTGACCCAGAAACAAAATGCAAAAGCACTGATATCTGGAAGAAACAATAATACACTTGAGTAAAATACTGTACCTCTGGAGGAAGTGAGTTTCATAAACAGTTTCATAGCTTGTAAGTACTGTCTACTGAGGAGTTTTTAATGTATCACTTGGCCATACAAGTTTTCATGTCTTGGAAGAACTGTATTGGTTCTTCTTTCTCATCAACAGTCCACTGTGCCTTTGTTTTTTCCTCTTTTCTCACTACTGGTCTTATTCTTGTAATCCCTTTTGTCAAAAAAAAAAAAAAAAAAAAAAAAAAAAATTGAAAAAGGAAAACCCAAATCTAAAAAAAAAAAACCAAAAAACTAACCCAAACACAAAAATGGAAACAGGAGACTGAGCTCAGTTTGTGCCCGACACTGTAACTTCATTGATGTGAATGGAGGTAGGTAAGAACCAGGCCCAGGCAATCAGTGTTCTGTCAATATGTAACTCATCATGCCTGTTGTGTTACTCTCAGTTTTCATTTATTTGTGTATATGACATTCTTTGTCTTTCCAGAATAATGAGAAATTTCTTGTTTGTGTGCAACTCACCCTTGTATTAAAATACTGTTTCCTAAGAAATGTGTGACTAATTCATTGAGGATGTTTCAATACTGTGGAATTAGACTGGGTATTAGCACAAGGATATAACAAGGACAGTTTAATAAGTATGTCGCAGACAAAAAAATGTCATATGCATATGACTATGATCAAAGCAAAGAGAAAACAGGAAAAACACAGCTCCATAGTTAAACACTGAGATTACACTGGGGAACAGAGACTCCCGTCTAAAGGAAAGATTGCCCACCAGAGGTGAGGTTTTGTGGTATACATATGACACTTTCACAGGTATTTCACACTGTTTCTCAAAAGAGCTCTTCTAGCTTTTCTAATGCCAAAGGTATAGGATGCAGTAGAGTCATTCAGTCAGAGATTCTTGCCCTGTAGTCATTATCTCTTTGTTAATAATCTGTGCTCTTCTGTGTGACAAATTTGTCCAGAATTTGCTGTTTGCTCTTGAAACCATGTTATTATATATTTAATATACAAACAACCAATATGTCTTTGGTAATTATAAAGTAACATTAAATTATATAAGTAAAGTGAATCCATTGAGGATTCGTATATTGCTTTGACCATAGCTTTTCACAAATGTGTTGACTTTTCCTTCGTGGTTTATTATTATTTAAGATTTTATTTCCTTAATTTCTATTATTTTATAACTTGTTTATTTTACAAATGTTCCTTGTTCATTCATTTGTAGAATAGCAACTAGTGATAGCAGAACAAAACAAAGCTGGGGAATTTACAAAGGCAAATGCTTTTGTTTCAGACTGGGATTGAGAAAGACATTGCTTCATTTAATGTGAATGACTCGCCTTAGAAAGAGACAGGAGGACAAGTTGCAGCACCAGGAGGGGAAAAAAAAAGCTGTCAGTTTTAGTGCAGGAGGTAAATTGAAAGTTTTACTTGTCTATTGGCAAGAAAGCCTGCACATATGATTCTTGGATTAATAGAGACTAATTGCAGAGAAATTTATTCTTGCTATGCCCCTAAGCTTGCTCTGGTTTTGAAGATTTTGCCCTGGTGAGACCCAGTTATCTTAAGTGATTGACAGTGATGGGGACAGACAGAATTCCTTTTAGTAGATAGGTGCACTTTTTCTAGATCTAGATAGGTACAACTTTTTCTAGATCTGTGTATATATGTGTACACAGACTCATATAGTGGAATCATAGAATGGTTTGGATTGGAAGGGACTTTAAAGACACCTTCCACTAGATCAGGTTGTTCAAAGCCCCATCCAGCCTGGCCTTGAACATTGCCAGGAATGGGACAGCCACAACTTCTCTTGGCAACCTGGGCAAGCACCTCACCACCCTCACAGTAAAAACCATCCCCCTAATATCTAATGTAAGCCTACCCTCATTCAGCTTAAAACCAGTGACGTGAATAGTGGGATCAAGTGTACTCTCAGCAAGTTTGCACTGACAACAAGATGGGTGTGGTACAGTTGGCATGCAGGAGGGGATACCATCCAGAGAGACACTGACACACTTGAAAAGCCTGTGCTGAGTAATGGAGCCACTTTTCATTTCCATTGTCCTTATGGCTTCATTTTCAACATGAGTTCAACATATGAATTCAGAAGGTTATATACGTGTGTGTAGATAATAAGTACCAACAAACGGACAGCCAGCTATCTCCATCCCTGGATGTATATCCCAGACACACCATACAGACACTGAAAATAAAATAATACATGTACAGTAAAACCACCCAATACCACATAATGTAGATCGTCAGCAGGACTACAGTTATAGCGCTAAGTCATGATCCACGCCTACAGCATTGCAGTGGTAGTATATTTTTGTGTGACTCAGCAGGGCCTATAGCCTATGTGATTCCCATTCTGTGTGAATATATCTAACATCTACCCAGGTAAATGTTCAGTGAATGCAAAACTGTTATACCCGTATGCATGAACACACAGTAAAATGGCATAGGCAAGCAGCAGGCAGAGCGGCCCATAGAGCATGTACCCATATAACAAAGGACCATTATCCTAGGGAGACACACACACTTCACATGCAGGCAAAAAACTGTCATCCTCACAAATTTCTGAAGGACTCATTCTCCTCTCTTCATAGCTCTGGCAAATGAGTTGCTGCAGCTATACTTTAAAATCTATTTATTATCTTACGGTCACACTTTTATTTTAAAAGGCACTGCACAGACAAAGAGGGCTATTCATGTATCTTTCTCAGTTAATTCTTTTTTTCTTTTAATTTTCCCAGTGCATTTTTGATTGTTTGCTATTTCTCAGAGGCCAAAATTCAATATGCAAAAGTGCTCTTACAAAGATATATGAGCTTCTAATGTCAAATTCAATAATCTCAGCTAACACATTCACATCCCACTACTACATGAAAGGAAAGGCAATGATGCCCCAGATTTCCACTCTTTTCAGAGACACCAAGTTGAAAATTAAGGCTAAGTTATTGAAGTGCTTAGAAACCAAATTGATATTCAGAAAAAAGATCTCATATAATGAATTTTCCATCCAGTTTGTTTGTTTTGAATCCAATAGCCATTAATACACTAAACTCCAGGGAAGTGAAGGCACAAATATATAGAGTTTCTTTCCTTATCTTGTTTGCAGCAAAACCCCCAAATTTCAGGTCCTCAGAAAGTAGCACAATTAGTTATTTTAGAGCTGTTTCTTCCCACAGTCTTGGTTTATTTTATGTCTTCAGGCCTGGCACAGACTGGGGTTCTGCTTACAGGGGGGACCGCTGTGGAGCGCCAGCCCTAGGAGCCAAAGCTCATCCTCAGGCAGGTTCTTCATAGCTCAGAAGATGGCTGTGACAGCCTTGACCCTATGAGAACTGCAGTCCTGCTTTGTGGCTAGTGGTGGCCCATTCCAGAGATGTCTGCCTTCAATTCCTTCACAGATGAAATGACCCATGCAGTCTCAATGCTACTGCTCAATCCCTGCCAGTAAATCTGGACAAGCAATGGAAAATAAAATATATATAAAGAAAAAAACAAATATAAAACCCCAAGCAACAAAGACTGCTTCCCCTCCCACATCCCCCTCCCTCCCCCAGCTTGTGGGTGAAGAGATCAGGAGAAGTGATTTTGATAAAACAGAGGTGGACTGAGTTTATTATAAATCATTCTTCTTCATTTTCAGAGTAAGAAAAATCCTGCGTTTAAAACAAAATTACTATCTAATCTTGAAAATAAATATCAACACTTTTTTATTATTATTTTTAATCCTGTGTTTCCCAAATTAAATTATTCAAGAAGGATTAAATTGCCTCTACTTTAGACATTAAAAGATAACGTATTGAATCACAAGCTTATAAGCATGCATACCCTCGGACCAGGAGGATTTGTGAATAAAGCAAATTCTGTCTTCCAAAAGAAAACCCCAAAGGAATTCTGTTGACATGTCAAGGGGCAGGATTCAGCTAAGTCAAAGTTAGTCTAGAGAAACAGACACTTTAGATACCTAACTTAAAAGGTAATAGATTATTCCCTAGAGTTAACTATTTCTTTCTTCACTGAATACACAGGGAGCCTGTAGTGATCAGCTTACTCTCAAATGTGAAGCTTAAAACATCTGAGTTAGGACAGGTATTTTCTGCTCCTCAAGATTTTAATACTCTTTTCCACTTTGTTCAGTCATACATTTTTTGCAGAATTTTAAGATTACTTTGCTCACCCCAATCTCATTTGGGCTGTATTACACTTCAGTCAAAACATTTCCTCTGCTGAATTCATTTTCTCATCTGATGCAGCGAAGCATTAAGTATCTGCATATGTCAAACCTTGTGGATATTTCTACTTGAGGCGAAGAACTATGCTACATAAAGTTTACATTTGTCAGTTTGATGCTGAATGATGTTCATGGCATGGCTCTTATTAGGAAACCAGTGCAGAGAGTTCACATGTTGTTTATGTATGCTTCATTTGGCTCTTGCTCTTATATTCTTTATTAACAACCCAACACCTGTAGCTTCCTTATTCATACTGCTCATTCCTGTAGTGCATATATATATCTTTAAGTGCCCTGAAGCAGGATGAAATTCAATTGGAGAATTAATCATCCTGCAGGAGCTTTGTAAAAAATGTCCTATTAACATTGTTGGGAACTGATTTTATTCTGCTTTCTCTGTATAATTGATACTCCTGATTTCAGTGGTCTTCGTTTTGAGTTGTATGAATATGAGGAGCATGAAAGGAATTAGGTGTGAACTACTGTATCCCAGTACAGTAATTGAACTAATGTTTTATCATAAAAGAACCTCCACCTGACATTTGAGGCTGTCTATCATGTATTTTTCTTCAACACTATGTTTGACTGTTTACACAAAATAATAAACATTACAGAATTATGCCCAATCCTTGGGAAATTGCTGTTTTCATTCCAATATATTTGAGCTCAGGTAGCAAAAGCCCCACCTCTCCTTCTATATTTGATTTTAGCATCTTAATAGAAGCTGTCTTGTAAGGTAAAGAGTTCTACAGAGAAAGATCAGATGCTGTAGAGAATCCATACAATAAAAGTTTTATTGTAGTACTTGTAGAATGCAGTCTCAGGCTGAATAATTATGCAAAAGATAAATCATCTAGCCATGTAATTAAGTCAGAATTACAGTGACAATAAAGGTACAGTTAAATTCTTCTTGAGACATTCAAATTATGAGAAATGTTAGTATATTTAATTGGCATTTAACAAGATAGCTGTAGCAAGTTAATTAGATATCAATTTACATACTTCATAAATGTCAGCATTTTTAACAATTAAGCCCACATTTAGAATACAGTTCAGCTGTGGGTATCCCTGGCTCCGATAGGTGTGATTGGTAGCCCTAGCTATACTTCTCTTCAGTTCCTATATCATGGTCAAGATGAACTAATGACTAACTAATTAGTTAGGATGAAATTCCCTTTTCCCTTCCTCTTCCCTTTTCACATTAACCATCAATATTTTATAAAACATTTGGCCTCCAAATCTGACAAACTAGACACTGATAGCTACTGGACTATTTTAATGTTAATATCTCTGTGCCTCACCTTCACTCTGTAAAATACTGAAAATGTTCAAGCTGATGATTTACAAATGAAAAGGTATATGCTCACCATGATTATAATTTGCTATGGTAAATTTGTGATCTGGTGATGTTAAAAACTACAAAGCAGGGAAATCGAACCCAGAAGCTCTGTAAGCCTTTAATTAACTACCACAAATAACAAAATAAGATTTTTAAAAAGTTATGCGTAACAACCTATCAGAATCACTTTAAAAGTCAGTTAGAAGCAAAAAACATTAAAATAGTTTGCCAAGTAAGTTTATAACACTTCATTTTCAGCAGAGTTTCTTAATCATAAGGTTGCATAAAAATGGCTATGAAGATGAGTGGATCTGTTTGGCTGGGTTTTGTTTTGGAGTTTTTTTTTTTTTCTCCCTGTCTTTTTTCTTCCAGATGCTAAGATAAAAGTGAGGTGTTTCAAAATACCATTAAATGAAAAGTGATGATGGTTCTTTGAGATTTGCTTTGATGAACGAGTTACATAGCGCCTGAAATTACAGTGAGAAAGACAGAGACGCTTGGGCCGGAAGAGTGGGAGATGGAATGGCAGACAAGTGACAGAAGGTGGGTAAAATGGGTGAAAATGCTCTATTAGTGTCATGCATGTTCTTCTGCTTTATTCTCCTTTGTCCTGTTTGGAGGCTGTTTTCTACCAGAGGTGTTCAATATTAGGGGCAGGATTTACAGAACTGTAAGCAGCCAGATCTGTTTGAGATTTTTGTGAAAGATGGTTAAAAATTTTAAAATGGTATTGTGAAAACATGCAAAGTAATAGTATGCATGTTTCCAAAAAGAAAGCTTTCTTATTTATTCTGATATCATATCTAACACAATCAAAGCATGTTTTCACTAAGCCTTATCTGCTTCTGGGAAGACAGCGCTCTTCCACCCACAAGAGTGCACTGGGCTTCTGTCTAGAGTTTCCAGGACCTGGCCTCTTGGAATCATTGTCCTACTTGACTGGCAGATAATGCTGAAGAGTGCTCAGGAATAGGGGATTGAGTTGATTTATTTTGGGATGCTGGTCACTCACCCAAAGTCTGCAATAAAGCCCACATCTTTTCTAGTAAGAATTTCAGTGTTTTCCACTGGCTTTAGTACCTAAACTACCTTGCACGTAGTTAGCAACTAACAGCAATAGTACACAATTTATGAGACTAGTAAGACAAGGCATCACACATAAACCCAAGCAAACCATCATATATAATAAAAATATTTATTTCAGTAGTACTTAAAAAAAAAAAAAAATTATAATATTGTACTGAAAGCTTCCCAAAGTTGTTTCCATTTTGTAAGTATTTCTAAACTCAAATAAAATTCAACAAAGGCAACACACTGGCAGTTAATATGCTGGCTAAGTTCTTATTTTCTGCTTTCTCAGTCAGGTTTTAGTCCCTAGTGGCTCAATGGCTGTTTCAGCACTTTTCTTTAAGAAACATTCAAGACACATACAAATTCCAGGTTAATAAGATTTCACCTGATATTTATTTTGAATTATTCTACTATTACATTTACTCACATAAAAGTGATTACCCAGTTTTTACTTGGAATGTTTGCTACCCCTTCCTCTGCTAAACATTTACAGATCAAAAATTTTAGCAAATAAGCATCATACTTTCCAGCAGTGGGTTTGTAATAATACCAAACATGTTGATTTCTGTTAATCTTTATTTAATGGTTCCTTCAGGCTCATAATAATTCTTTATGTCTTTTCCCAGTTTTCTCTGTTTCTTTCAGTATCATGTGGACATCAGAGAAAAGCTAGAAATTATTATTAGGACTTTAGGAGGTGGACCAAATTCTACTTCCATCTGGAAAACTATAAATCTGAGCAATAAGTTGTTTACTATTTGGCTACTGGCCTGTGTGGATTTAGTCCAAATGAAAGCCAACATAACTGAAGAGCAGAACTGTCCCTTAAAACACAACCTAAGCAATCAAGGAGTAAATGTACTATAATTAGGTTATTTTTATGAATTACTGTACTAGTTACATTTTCTAAGTCAAACTCACACCCAGTAAAATTGGGAAAACTTAAAAGTGCAGGGTTTTACTTTTTTTTTTTTTTTTTTTTTATAATAAAGACCTAACAATCCTAGACTTAAATTGTGTAGGGTCGCTAAACATGGTGAGTACATATTTACTAAAAAAAAATAAATTACTACGTACATTGCAGTTCATACCTGTCTCATAAGAGTGACCTAGTTATATACATTTGGCAGTTCCAATCTGTGGTCACTTCAAAGAAGCTGTGACCAGTACAGATGCCAACTGAACATGGGGAATGGACATTTTCAGCCCCAGATTTTTGAACCAGGCATCCTCATGTGCTGTTACCCCTTTACTTGAAGAAGTCTAATACTTGCTGTAGGGAAAGTATTAGAACACAAATGTATACATTTTTTAATGTAGATTGATGTATTTTCAGAGTATTTCAGAAGTCATTTTTATGCAGTAAGAAAAAATAAAGTCAGTGTCTATAGACCTGTATAGATATTTGGCACATTTAAATAAACAGAACCTCATTGTAGTCTCACTGGAGTCTATGTTTGGTTTTGCCTCTATTTTAGGAACAATGGGTACTTTTGATTACAGAGTTTCCTTGAAAAAGACAATAAGAAAAAAGAAAATAAAATCTGTGTAGAGAGAGGACAGTTTGTGAGTGCATCTTGAGCTTATCTGTTGTGAGAAGTAAAATACCTTCTGAAATAAATCCTAGGATGACAGAAGTTATTAAAACTCTTCTTATTCATTATGTTTGACTTGTAGATTGATCTTCATTCTGATCAGTATAAATGTTTAGAAAGGTGCTGACTAGCTATGCTGTAGGCAAAATTGTAGTACTTTGTGCCTTACTCCTGTGTGGATTCATGGCTGTATATTAATACAGCTGACATTTCACTGCTGCCTTCCAAACGCAAGTTTTGGTTGACTATCCTATAGCTGAAAATTGTCCAAATCTCAAAAGTCATTAACCCAGGGAAAAATTTGGCAGATGTGTACACAGAAAGATGATTTCAAAGACTTTCTCTGCTTAGAGATGCAAAGAACTGACATTTTTCTTCCTGGTGTGAAAAAGGAGAAAATATACTTGCATGGGGTGCTTATTTAAATCACTGAATCTAAATGTGTCACAAGATCACAGTGTTTTGAGGAAATTCTTCTTTAAAAAGATAGCATTTTACTTAGATTTTATAAGCATATGCTGCAGAGAAAAGAAATCCATGTTACAGCCCAGGTGTTGAAGGCATACTCTCTAGTTAGTGGAGAAAGATCTTCACAGAGTAACAACTTAGGCAAGCAGATTCACCTGCTAGGGGTGCTTCACTTCATTAACAGTACAGGATACTAATAGCTAACCAACACGCTATTTTTTTCAGCCAAGGGACTAAAGTGAGAAAGAATGTGTCCAGACCAGAAAGCCTAGAAATCACATGACTCATAGATTTCCAAGAGCTTATTCCTAACTTCATTTCAATTTTGAAGGTTCATGGCTTGCAGGTATAGGCAAAAGGCAATCATTCCACTTTGCAGCAATTCTTTTAGTTTTCTTTCTAAAGCAGAATTAAGACCCTTCAGAATTCTCTTAGACGAGAAATTGACAGTCATCATCCAGCAGATGCATCCTAGTCAGCTTGTGGTAGTGGTCAAGATTCAGAAAGGTCATCTCTTAAGGGCTGGTTGAAAGAAGCTTTCAAAGTTACAGGAGTTTTCAGAGACTGCTGAAATTAGCCAGGACTTTGATGTGATATGGTCATCATAAAAGCTTTCACTAGTACATTTTTCCTCTCTCTCAGATGGCAAGCAAAGCTGCATAGAAATATGGAGAAAGCTTCCTCTGAACATATTAACCCAGAGAAAAACTTTTCTTTTTATTTGGTGACTCATTTGGTGGAGAAACCTTACCTTTTTCTAACAAGGTTCTTCAAATTGCTGTTGCACAACCTCTGCATTTTATTTCAGAAAAAAGTTATTCTTGTGAGAAAGGGTAAAATAACCATAAGAACTTTTGCTTTTGTGCAGTTAAACTCAGTTCTTAGAGTTTTATTAATTTTTTTCCTCTCATTTTTTTAGACTTTTATGCGCTGTTATTCTATTCACAATGTATTAGTAAGTAAAATCATGTGCAATCCAACCTTAGTTGGTGAGTGGAATCTTGATGTGGTGCCATCTGCAGAATTCAAAACTGGGTGGTATTAAACCCAATTAGATTTGTTAACTGGTTTTTGCTTTTTATGCAGTAAGGGAAACTCACTGACGTTCATTTTGGAAATGAGGTAACAATGACTTTTGAAATTCTGCCAGCTCAAAAAATGTAAAGTCAATATCAATTCATTAGCAAATTATAAGGGCTTATTTTATCGTAAAAAGCTAACAACTGTGCAGCTGATAGCAATGAGTAGTCATTCAAAGAGCATCAGATGTAAGTTCTGAAAGTAATGGAAGGGTTCAGAGATAAAATTTTTAATCAAGAGTTTTATACTGTCCTTGCAAGCTAAATATTTTTCAGCTTAAAAAAGTGTGTTATAATGACTTTATGATGTAAGTATTAAAGTGTGTACATTAGACTAGGTTGTGCCTTTAAACACAGGCCTAAACACAATTCAATGACTAATCATTTTATTATTTGGACTGACTAACCAAAGTAGAAATAATTTCAGGTTGCTATTAAGTAATTTTTGTTCTCTTTTTTTTTTGCATTTCCCACCCATTTTTCTAGCTTAAACATGATGAAAAATTCAAAATGAATTTGTGAATTGTTTCATTCAAAATGAATTTGTGAATTGTTTCAGGATGATGCATTTTCACTGAGAAATGCTTCTGCTTGGAGAGTTGCCCCCAGCAATAGTCCTGAATAATGCACTGCAGGTAGCTTTACCCATGAGAGCACAGAGGCAATTGTATATTTCACAGATGTTTCTCTGGATATAGTCCCTCCGGAGCTCTCCTCAGAAGGAAATCCCACTTTAGTCCCTAGAAAGCCCAGCACGTTTTGGTTTCATCACTGTGTCCTACTGCTGCACTAGAGAATAACTGAAACCAAGACTCCATCTATTCCCTAGTGATTCTTACCCTTTTTTCAGTAGAACACATTAACTAGAACAAAAAGCAATAGAGCATTAGATTGAATGACATGCAATTTAGCCTTCAGTGCCAAACTAACACTTGTCCATCCACCATGATGTATTGCTATAAGAATCATGGAATGGTTTGGATTGGAAGGGAACTTAAACATCATCTAGTTCCAACACCATGCCATGAGCAGGTACACTTTTTACTAGATCAGGTTGCTCAAGGCCCATGCAACCTCTGTTTAATTTCTCACAAACAAGCACTGAAGTTTATTCGAAGGGAAGAAAATCAGTGCCAGAGCTCATCTTACTGTAGTTCTTTTAAATGAAATGAGCTGCAGGGTCTTAAAACTTTTTTCCTCACTCAAATATGGCCATTTTTGTAGCATCTGTTACTGTGATTTAATGCTGCCATTATCTTGGAAATGTCATTTGGGTTTCTCCCTCATGTAACCTGTATCTATTTCAGAGCATGTGCACAGGGAAAGTCACAATTTAGCTTTTTGATTTTGTCTCAATATTTCAAATGCTAGATACTCTTCCACAGCATTTCTGTTTTTCAAAAGAAAATGCTCACAAAACTATTCTAAACTTCCGGAAGTACTACATGCATTGAAAAAAAAAACTTAACATTTGGATATTTGGATAATGATTATTTTTCTGGTTATTCCATGTGTCGTTAGAAATGCTTTAGTCAAAAATAACATTGAAATTCTTGACGGACTAATTTTTTTGGTCTGTTGGGATTTAGAAAAGGACAAAGTTGTCATCAGTATGTTGCATTTATCAATTTTCTGTTCTTAAATATGAAAATGTATCTAGATATCCATTCAAGCCCAGTACTGAAGGACGTTTACTACTGGGGCCATACAAAATTATTTCCTGTGCTTAAATTTCATGTAGCACTAGGTCAGCTTAACTTTAAAACCAAGCATACAACCCAGATTCTCAGAATTCAGCTTCCTATCTCATATCAGGGTTGAAATACTTTCAAGGGTATGAGCCCATATGCTTAATATCTGGAATACTTCTAAACAAAGCAGAACATAAACACACTCTACTTTTATTTAGAAAGGCATTGAAAGGGTTTCTCCTGGAAGCTGATGGGTGAAAGACAATTCAAGATTTTCCAGGCACACCAAGAATATTGACTTTCTGAAGCTGAGTAGATGGTGTGAGCTACTTCCAACAATTCAATCTACTCTATTCAGAGTATGCCAGTTTATAAAGGCATGCAATCTGTAGAGGACTGTTTCAGGGTCACTGTGCTACAGCCCTCTTGACACAGCCAAAAGAAAGTCTTGAATAGAGGATGAGAAGTCTGATTACTGATTAGCTTCAGTGTTATTTCAATCAGTTCCCAGAGGAAGTTAGCAATCTGCCCAGCATCCAACAAAAGATTGCTATTAAAGGGGCATTAAGATGGAAACACTCAACTCACAAAGGTTTTGGTTTTGTTTTTTTGGTTTGTTTTTTTTTTAGCTCTTGATAGATATGTGTTTGAGGAGGAGGGGTTGTCTTTTTTCCATCTTAAGTTCTATTTAAGGACTTCTTGACTATAAGACTCCTTTACTGAATTTAGCCTACAAAGTACCTTTGTATCATTTATGCTTGCTTTGGCCACGTTGCATGGATTATTTAGAACTTTATACTAGAAAGAATTTTCACAGAGGCAGTCCTGCTCCTGCAGGTCAAGTGCTTCTAAATTCAGTTAATCAATCAACATTAGTGATTCCTTTGGAAGCTAAAAAAAAATTAAAATTATATTTTGTATATTTCTGTAATAATAAAAACATCTTGAAGGGAACCTTGCCATAACAATCCAGATGTCCCCCACCACCTAAGTACACAAGGAAACAAAACCTTGCTTCACTGTGATTCAAAATGGAAACTCCTCTTTTTACATGAAAAAGGGAAATAAGGATGGACTAGCAATCTGACCATTAATATAGAACTTGAGAGAGAAAGTGAGTATCCTGCAACATATTTCCTGTTTAACCCTAAGTATTTAATATTTCAGTCTTGCTTTTATTCCCTCACAACACCAGAGAACTATTACCTTCATCTCCAAAAGTGCAAGGAAGATTAACACATTAATACATCAATACACTGAGGCATTCGGATGCTGTGCTAAAATAAGAAATACACATATCTTACACAATTACAGACATTTACAACTACAAAAGTATAAGGAAACCTACTAAAAATGCAGATACATTCACTGTGTGCATATCCTTAAATATGTTAATTTGTATGGTCTAATAAGCAGTTCCTCCTAGTTGCTACTGAATCAGATTCACACATGGCAAAAGTAAAAAACTGACTTTTTTAATTATCAGTGTTGAAGGTCTGGCCTAGTGGCATCTGAATATCTAGCACACTGGTGAAGACTATAGAATCAGTACTGGTAGTATAGATCCACCAGCTGAAACATAACAAACTGTTTCAGCTGTTACGTCTATAGCAACTTAAACAGGTGTGAGGACTCCTGTGCTACCAAAAAAAAAAAAAAAAAATCCAAAATAGTTTTGTAAAAGGAGTACCTTTATCCTGAAAATGCAGAAGCAAATTACATTGAGCTAGAAAGTACTGATTTTCTGTTAGCTGTGTTTCAACTTTTATTCCATTTAGCAGGAAATAAAAATATATGGCCAAAGAAGAAAATAAAGAGCACACTGCACAGCGAAAAAGGGAGCTTAAGAGGAGCTGCAGTATAACTATTCATATAATACAGAAGAGCTATAATTATGTATCAGGTATAAATCATGGAGCTTTCAGTGTTTTTCAAAGTCCTCATTAGTCAAGAGGAGACTGCTTTCCTGGGGGTGGCTGCCTGGCTGCAGGCTTTGCAGAGGCTTCGTCATCTCCAAATACAGTCAGAAGTGGCACTGGCAGGTGGAAAGAAAAGTGTGATGAGATTTTTAGCATATCCAAAACCAGGCAAGAGTTCTGAGGATCTAAGGTTGCAGGCTTAAGTGCCCAGCATAGTACCTGAGGGGTATACTCTGTTTCTGTTCATGCAGGGCAAGTTTCAGCTTGCACCTAGGCTGTATCTTGAGATTTCTGGGCGGGAAACTGAAGTACAATTGCAATAGTTTCACTGATTCTGCACCCTATTAGCAATAGAGGCATGACTTCATGAATCTAACTCCAAAAATTTTCCTGTTTGTCTTTTCACCTGTCATATAAGCAGAAAGGAAGAATTAATGTAAAACCATGCTGCAGTTTGAATCACTATCTGCACAGCCTAGTTAGATACCAAGTATAAAATCACTCAAAGTGTTCCAAAAAATAAAAGTGCATATAAAAAAATTTGTACTGGCTTCAGCTATAAACCTTTTGTAAAATCTTCCATATTCTATGGTAAATGTATCACTTAACAACCACATTTAACAGCTAAATATCAGCTAACAGATGAGTGTCTCCCTGGCTCCTACCATACTCAGGTTTGTGACAAACCAACGTAAATTGCAGACATTAGAGCTGTGTGAACTCTGATTTCAAATGGGGTTGTGTGTTCATGCTTATGTTTGGAGATATTTTCCATTCTACAACTTTGCATTATTAATGTTTACTCATCAGTAACTGCCAAGAGTATATTTTGGTTATATTATGAACAAGTCAGCAAATGAGAAGAGTAAGGCTTTTCATCACTGGTAGATCAGATGAGTTATTTCACTACAGGTAAAAGATTTGGAAGGTATTGCAGTCTAATTGTGAAATATGCTGAAAATATGTAAAAATAAGAATAAAGCCACAGTCAAAAGAACAATTGAGCAGTATGTTCAAACTGCTTTAACATCACAGAAGTTGTTTAGTTACTGTCGTTTATGTTCAATTGTAGAATGGTTTATGAGGCAGTAACTTTGGTCTATGCACTTGGATCAAAAAAACCCACCTGTCACCAATGAGGGTGGAGGGGCATGAGAGCTGCATCATCTGCATCTTGCTCTTTGTGATTACACTTAGAATTATGCTGTCACAGAATTAAACTGTTCAGACTGTTCCTTATAATTAATACATGGCTATGTTTTGTGGCAATCACCTTCATAAAAAGAGCTTTTGAAATTGAGAAGTTTCACATTTGGGAAAGTGCACTAGTGTGCTTGAGTTTAAAGTTGAGTGCAGCATAGCGAACAGAGGGAATAATTCTGCCAGTGTCCTGGAAGATCTCAGGTGTCACCTTGCCTTTGAGAGTGTGCAGTAGGTCAAATTTTTTACAAAGGTATTGTCATTGACTAGAGTTTTAAAGATCAAGGTCACACTTGTTATGCAATTCTGGCAGCTTTCCAGTAAGCTTTTTTTGTTCATCTCCATCCTGAGTTACACCACAACGCATTTTGAAGCTTCATCACAGATCTCTAAGATCTCTGCAAGTATACTCTATTTTTCTCACCATACTTAACAAATCTTTCTGAGATATTGAAAGTCACTATAATATTTAATCTTGATCGCCAGAGTTCCATCATACCTTCCATAGTACCACGGGCAATGTAATCTCCCTTCTGAGAAAAGACAATAAAAGTAATTGAGATCATAAGGACTCAGACTGCATTTACAAGCACAGATTAAAACTTGTCATTATTTGCAGGGATACTGAAAGTCTAAATTTTCAATGGAAAACCTATCCAATCATGTTTATTTATTTATTTGACAACATATTCATAATAAGAATAAATTCTTATGTGAACAACTAACAAATAAAGGACTATCTTTGCACTTGCTTATGAAGCACCTTTCATTAAGGTACAATCTAGCCAAGGGATATTGAATTTGGATGACAATGGAGATGTGGAATTCACAAGCAGGTAAGTTATTCCTAAATTCCTGTATTCATCCTCCAGAACTTAGTGAAAGAATAAAAGTTTATTTCTGTGGAAGAAGATTCAAATAATTTATGGAAATAAGTTCTGTTTCAGTTATGGATTAGTATTGCTTAATTTTCAAGAACAAATTGTCACTGAATTCAAAGAATTGCAAGTTCAGATCTTGGTAAGATCAGAAAAAAATTTGGTATAGAATGGAACTTCTTACGTCTCAAGTTTTGTGCCATACAATTTGAGTTTTCAAATGTTCACTTTAGAAAATTGATCTTGATGTCTGAAACAAAAGTTATTTTAGGCATAAAGATGAAACACTGAATAAAATATTCCAATTGAAACCCTAATATTTCAGTGACTTCCTTTCAGGTGATTTTGCGCTTATTGAATACCTTGTTCCTCCGGAATTTAAGACCTTGACTATTTTTGAAACAGGAACAAGAAAGATGAAATGTTTAAATTTTAAGTACTTTATGATTGCCAAAATCGGTCGACCTTATCTAAGAAACAAGATCATCTCCGCAATGCAAAATCACTATGAGGAAAATTTTAGGATGTGTTATCCCACTTAATTACACTTCCTCATATGTTTCTAACAAGAACACCTAGAAAATACTATTATGGGTAAAGTTGCTTTAAGTTTCATTGAAGAAGCTGCTAAAAATTCACTATTAAGTAGAACAAAATAGCAATAACAAATTTTGAGGAAACAATGGCCAAACCAAACATTTTCTAAATCAGCTTTCTACATTGATCAACACTGTTCTAAATAGTTACAAGCGTTATCTTGTGTAGGGAGTGAGCATTATTTCATACAAACATAACTGCAAGCAGTAGCACACAGAAGAGAGAAAGGTAATAAGAAAGACAAAATGGGGAGGACTAAAGACAAAAGGTGAGAGCACAAAAAATAAGACTTGGCTGGCATCTGGTGGGAAAGAAGTTTGTAGCTGTAGGAAAAGTAACTGAATCTACTGGTATATTTCATCTGTGTTTACAGAAACTGTATTTTTTATGTTCTTTGAAAATATGTAGGGTAATACCAGATACAACCCTGCATATCTTCATTTTATTCTCCTGAACTAACCAGCCTGAAAGATCTGTACTGTTGTTTAGCCATTACATTCCAAAGGATAAAAAAGCTTCATGTAATCCATTGTAAGTGTATAACTATCTGCTATAAATGCTTCATGCTGTAGCTTAATTCATGCAGATAACAAGGACTCCAACATTTTAGAAGTGAGTTATAATAAGAACTTCTTAAATAAAAAAAATTTTGTTAATGAAAGTAATCAAATCTTACTACAAAGGAACAGCCATATCAGATATTTTTCTTTACTTAGCTATTAAAACTTCAATATGCCAACACTATAGATTAAGACACTATCCCATTTGACAGAAAGTCAATATATAGGTGACTAGACAGCTTTCTTTATCGAACACCTGACAAGAGTCTATGAACATCTGCAGTTAAGGGACAACTTACATGTTCTCTAGTATACCTATTGAGAAACCATTATGTCGATCAGCGCTTTTCTTCATGGCTGAAAATGAGGCATTGAGTTGCCTTCATTAATAAAGCAATGTCTTTCCCAGTTCTTTTTTGTTTGTTGTTCTATGTACAACACATGTTGTAACAAGAAAGCACCTACTCAGATTTGGATATATCATTCTCATAATAAAGCCAAAGAAAATGCAGTTTTGTAAATTTTCTGAACTTTTTATGTGACAATGGCCATTATTGTGCCATTCTTATCCATGAGTGTCTATGAAAAATCAAATATGCTCATTTACAGAGGAAGGACAAGTCATTAAATTATACCCATATACTTGTTTAATTTTCTGGAAATCAAAATGAGTTAATATCTTTATGAATACCTTTAGTTTAGGTCCACTGACAGAGGAAAAGACCAGCCAAATCCAGCACAAAGATTAAATTACTAATATTTGTTGAAATTAGTTATGAAGATCTGGAGCTCCATGAGGTGCTTCACATGTCTTTCAGATGTAGCTCAGTTAAATACAAATCATGGAATGTCAAATGCTATTCCTTAGTATAATTTGGGTTTCACCCACTAAAATATTAAACTAATCTCACAAGAAAGCAAAGCACATTCCGTGTAATTTAAGTGACAATTTGCACATCTTACATAGTCACTATCTGAAGCATATATTTAATGAACAACTGTCAATATAATATCTCAGTGAATATTCAGGAATTAAAAATGCATAGAAAAAATAGTCATTTGTGAATAATTCATAAACAGAAAATGAGTAAAACAGAAGATAAATGTGATTTGTGTTAGTTCAGACTGATAAATCTGATAAATAGGAAAAAGGAATTAGGAAGATTGGGGAACTACCAGAATGCTACAGCAGGACTCTATCAACAAGTTACTTTGAGACAGCTACTGTCATCTAGTGAAATTATACTATAAGTAATGATAGGAGAGGAGCAGGTGATTTTTAATGGATATTGATATGAAGTTTCCTTTAGGAGAGGAAAAGTCAGGTTTACGTAAAAATTTCTGAAGTATCAGTGCTATATTACATATACAGCTGGTCATGAATACCTAGCGAGGGAAGTATTTGCATCCTTAGGTGAGGATATACTTTCATATGGTCATTACCACTCGTTTCAAGTAATTATTCATAAAGCCTTCTCAGACAATCGACTGCACTGATATACTATTGTGCCAGGGCAATTGCAATGCATACTGTACAGATCGTGCACTCTCTGTGGTCTCTGTCTCACAGGTAAAATGAAAAAACATCTCTGTCTCACTTCAGGAAAACAGAGGTGCTAATTCTGACACATACATACTATTGTATGTATGTATGTAAACCAAATATCCTCATGAATTGATAAGTATTCAAAAGCAAACTGTCATAGAAGATCTACCCATTTCCACATGTATTTCAATGTTATACTTAGACAAATAAAAGCAAGCAGTGTTATAATAATTTTATACCTCTGATAATTGAACTCCTAAGTTAAATCAATTTGTGCTATATTTTTTTTCTGTTTTGCCTAAGTGATATACCAAGCCTGTTCCAAGGGTTCACAATTGGTTTCTTCTTTTGCAAACACTTGCCTCTCTTTAACACATGAAACACAGCCATTATTCCCAAATGTACTTTGCCACTGTACAGTCATGGGTTCTATTAACACCTTGCTGTGATGACAGAATTTTTAATCTCTTCATGGATTTCTTTCTAGTGCTCCCTAGAAGCTTTGCAAGTTTTAGGTGATCTCCCGCAACTCTGGAAGACAGTATGGGAGTGTGTCTTTGTGGATGTTCATACCAGGCTTGAAGCTTGGACTTGTGTCCTGGACTTAGTTTGACCAGCACAATGATTCATTAACAGTACCTGATGATGATGTTATTTAGATTATGACTTTCTTCTCCTTCTCTCTGCTCCCAGATTCTACATTAACCAAATAGAGGTCAAACCAGAGCTGGGTAAAGAAACCCTCCTAGTTAATAGAAAGAGTTCTTCACTCTATTCCTGCCTTTCTGCTGCATTCTCCTGGTGACAGTTCAGAAACCACCTTCTCAGACTACCTTTCAGCTGTGAAATACCATTGTCCGTTCAAATTGCAAAATTGATCAGACCTGCCTTCAGTTTATATTCCAGAACTTTCCCAGTTGACAAGACAAATGCGAGGTAAAGATGGCTCCCAGAATTTGAACAGGAATGAGTTGGGGATCATCCAAAGGGTTCAGACCCATAAACAATATAAACATCACCACCAGCTGAATTTTATGGATGAAGATCCAAGATTAAGGTCAAGTACCCAGTATGCTTTGAACCCCATTTTTTGGTGTACATAGACACAAATGTCACTATGTGAGAAAAGTGCTACTGATTTTCAGGTGTATTTCTAATAGTTCAGCTCTAAATCTCTATTTGGACCCTCAGACACTTCCTAATATGCTACAGAAAATCCCTGAATAAAAAATATTTCTATTTATTCAAACTTACAGCGTCAGGACAGTCCTCTGCTGCTTTCATTTTAGGATGATCTTGTTTCAGCATCACCAAAGCAGGTGGTGCTGAGCCACAAACCAACTGTTCCCTGAATGCATAAGGAGCCCTGAGAAAAGCAAAGGGAATTTTTCTATTTTTTAAAAGAGTGATGGTGGAAGCAGATTTTTGAACTTGAGGGAGAAGAAATTTAGACATTACTCATCACTTCAAAAAGGATTAAATAATAAAAACAACATTTTTGACATCAGACTGGCACTTATAGAGATCAACAACGTAGTTGTAACTAATCCTTCTAAGAGCTTTGGAAAGAAACACACCACCTGTGAAACACTGAATGAAAATAGCAGTTACTTTTATGCCAGAGATATTAGACAGCTTGAATGAAGGATATAAACATTTCCGCAATCTGTCCTTCCAAGTACTCTAAAGTTACAACCTTTTGCTACGTTAAGGATAGGATAGTTATAAACTTTTTCACAGAGTTCTCAGTAATAATCTCTCAATAATGCTACAGCCAGCAGGCTGAAACAGATTCTCTATCAGGTGTGCACATGTGTTTGAGGAGGCAGGGTGGTTTGATTGGGGTTGGGTTTTGTTTTATTGGGGGATTTTTTGGTTAAGACACAGTTTTCTAGTGGGTTTCACTGTGCACTGCAGTCAAAAAAGAAATAAAAAACATGAGGACAGTAAGATATTCCATACTGAATTAGAAATAGCTTGCATTTTTCTCACAGGTATTCAGAATGATACATGAGGATGTAGATTCATTCATAGGTTGACACCACTGTCTTCAGTCTGACTTTCCACCTGTCTTGCAACCTAGTCACATTATACACTGGAATTGTGCAAGAAGAGAAAATGTCAGCAAAAAAAAAATCCTAATTACTCATTTGCTTCTATTTCATATTTGTGATGTCATTTAAATATTTGCCATATTTGACATGGCTGTCCTTTTGTCAGAAAAACACAACACCTCTGGCAGGTTGGAAAACTCAGAAGTCACTTGCATCTTTAAAATGATATAAAGGTAAAGGTTGTTTTCTACTTCTGTTTCTGCAAGTTCAAACTGTCTTTTGTATTGTTAATCTTTATGTTCCCAAGTGATACTTGAGAAATATTAGAGAATATTTAAGATTACATATAGGAAATACTTAGATAGCTTTACTGAGTGACTCAGTCAAATCATCAGAAGCACTAAAAGGTTTTCTTTTTTTGTGACCTTTTCATATTCCCAAACCTCAATCCATTTTTTTTTTTTGTAACACATGACAACTCAGGTCAACTTTAATGCATTTCATAGGACTTGCAGTCTTAAATTAACTCAGCATACTCTTTCCTGACAGCTAAAGGAAATGGCCAGGCACTAATTGCATTGCAAATAGTATGTATTATTTTAATTCTCACCACAGCCACAGTAAACCATAGTCAGTGTCAATGTAAAAAGCAAAGAGTAGAGCATCTCCTCTTGACTTGTATTTTCTTTTAACATGTCAAATACTTCTCCCAGAACTACTGTGTGCCTTTATGACTTCACCAGATTGCCTGAATTTAAGTTGAACTGTTCTGTTTAGGTCAAAAAGAGTTTCAGAATATACTTTTATGCAAAGAATGGAGAGATTGCTTGGTCTATACTGATATTTTCAATTTTTGTTCTTTCCTTCCTTTTAAGAAAATTTATCTGTAATTGCCAATTAACCTTCAAAACCCTATGGGTTGACTGCTTCTGTCCAATGGTGCTAGCTCTGAAAGAGTTAAGAGCTAATCACACACAGAAGGAAAGGGAGGAAATGCCCTCTCTATGAGCCTACTGAAACTCTACGAGCTTTAGTTAACTCACACAGAGTAATTAAAGCTTCTGATACTGCACCTTGATTGGTCAAGTGGAAGGTGTCAGAAAGACATTAGGGTTAATGAGATATTTTTCTCCTGTGTTTCACCTGAAGAATTTGGAGAAGATCCAAGTAGACATTCTCTATCTGCATGCTGGAACGGGAGAAGTTGATTAAAGCCTCTACCGAATTCAAGTCTCTAACAGAATCACTTGGATATGACATGGTTTATTTGAAAAGGTCAAAAACAACACCATAAAAAACCAAAATAAAACCAAAGCCACACACACAAACAAGAAAAAGTGTGACCAGACCGTAACAATCCAACCAGGAGAAGGTAGTATAGATGGCATTACAGTCTGTTAAAGAGGTCTGAGCTCGTTTTTGTGCATCATCTATTCAACTGAGTCCTATTTAAATGAGGCAGTAAAGAAGCAAACAACAGAGTTGGAAAATCACAGCTCCTCACACATTTTTCTTCTATCTGCCAGGTCTGAGTTAATCCAACAGTCATGCAGACTGATTTTTCAGTTAATCAGCAATTCTGTGAATAAGAAAATCACATTTAAAGGCAATTTGATTTTCAAAATTTTGAACAGGTCAAAACATTGAAAACGTTAATGTCAAACCACAGAAAGAGTTTGTTCCATACATAGCCTTGCTTAAGATTTAAGATTTTTGGTTCTTTTTTTTTTTTTTTTTTTTTTGAGAATAGTCTGAATTAAAAAAAAAACAGCAAATGCTATCGAAAAAAGTATTAACTTGGATTAACTTGGAAAATCTACAAAATATTATGGTTCTGAAAAATGTCCAGTAGTGAATATATCACACAGATTTTAGGTTCTGATATCTCTACAGACCTTCAGTGAGGAATCTAGCACTGATGTTGACTTTCATATGTATCTTGACCTTCTATTTGGCTGTCAAATCACATGATAACATATAATCATTCCTTTGTCCCCAAGATACACCTTTAAAAAAACCCAACAAAAAAAACCAAAAGCCTCCACTTTTGCATGTTCTATATCTAGTTGTCTATATATCTACAGTAACATGCAGATACAAGATTGAGTTTAGAGAATTAAAACAGAAAAACTACCTAAGAAACCCCATTTACTATCATTACATCTCTTAGCATCAGAATATTAGTAACCATTAGATCAGATGACTGGACTTGAGTGAGGCTCTGTGTAAGCATACAACGAAAGATGTCTAATTCTTGCCTTTGCGTCCAGCACGTTCCCCCACAGGAATTTGGAGCCCTATTCCCTAACAACTTGGGCTTTCAGTTCACTGACAGTACCAAAGCCATGAACAAAATTGCTGCCAGGTATTACAGAATGTGAGAGAAACATTATCTTACTACAGAAAATGTTCTGCATTCACCTTATTGTACAGACGAAAAATCTATAAAGGGAGAAAATGACCATACAGTGAACTCTGACTACTGTTTATTCAGCAGTTGAGGTATTTACTCTATTTTACACCTGTGCATTGATTCTCTATTGTCCAATAAAGGCTGAGGTCATACTGAGGTTTTTGTCTTACCTTAAGCATTAAGAAGCTCTCTTCCCTCTCAACAGACACCTTTTTATGAGAGGTATAGGAAAACAGCACTCTGGTATTGACAACCTTGTGTCTGACAGAATTGAAACAGAATAAGAGGCTCCAGATTTAACCAAGAATGTGAGGCATGTACATGCACATGCAAGTGCAGAAATATATTCCTTCCATGTGGTATCTTACACTGTCTCCTTAGGAAGATGGGAAAAATATTGCAGACGTTGAATGGAGTGATTTACAGCATAACAAGGTGAACCAATTTTAAGATGGAGGGAAGAGGCTAATATTAATTTAATATTTAGTTCATTGGAGAGCTATTGACATCACAAAAATGTACTCTTTTGCAGACTACCATCAGCACAGATGGAACACAGTCAGATCATGGTACATTGATTTCAATTCCTGATTTAGCAAGAGAATCCAGTCCCACTATGAATTCCCTCATATTCCATCTGACCATTAATTACAGCACGAATTATGTAACTGAAGTGCAAGAGGAAAAGATTGTTCTCCAAATCAAACAGATTACAAGGGAAGCTTACTAAGGCACATTCAGCAGATAAAACCATGCCACTTTGCATCGGGCTTTTACTTATGCTCTTTACATAATTACTATATTTTTAAGCAGCAGGTCCTTCTGGGAATGAGGTTTGCCTTTACAGCTCATAGTAAGTGAAAGGTTATTAGTGTCATCCTGTCAACAAGACTGATTAGTATCTCTAAATATTCTTTCCACATTGCCAATTATACATATTCTTCTTCTGGCAAATATTTAACAAGCCCATACAACACACCTTCATAAACATTTGCCTCCTTTCCATTGGAAAGGTAACCCCCTGCACATGGTAATAGCATCTCTTGAATTAATCTTCCATAAACAGAAATTATTTATAATTATGGAAAGCTGTAATTATGCCAAGCTCCCTGCAAATTTGCACATGGGTGAAGAGTGGCTCAGGGGGTTTGCTAGAGTGCAACCCGTGTACCACCGCTGTATGCTAATTGGGCTTCTGAAAAGTTCAGAGAAATTATTTTGCATGCCAGCATTCATCTGCCAAGTAACAATTACGTGCCCCAGCACAGAGCAAAAATATTATCAAACACAAACCATTATCAAACACAAAAAAATATTATCAAACACAAACATTTACAGATTCGTATACAGCATAGGATAAAGATCACAAGGAGGGAACAAGCCAAAGAATACGCTAATGAACTAAAACCACTTTATAAAAATACAGAGTTAAGGAAACAATGACACTGAGGAAAAATGCTGGCAGAAACCTTTGCTGAACTGCAGCAATTGGCTGCTGGATACAGAAATCTTTGTATCCTACATCACAGGGCCAATTATTTGAGGACAAGTAGAACATTTGCTTCTACCTCATATAATCTTTAGGTGGGTAGTGACTTCCATCCTCCAAAACTTAGTGCATGACTGAACTTCTTATGAAGTCAATGAATTGAATGAGGCTGCTGATAGCCACAATGAAGACTTTGCTTTTTTACCCAAGACCAGATTTATTCCATAAAGCCAGCCATCTCATTTTTCATCTGTACAAATAATATGTATTTTCCTTTGAGTGACTTTTCACAAATGCCTAGATGGAATCTTACCCCAGTCCATTTATTGTCTCAAAATAATCCATATTCTCTATTTCAGTATGTTTTTTTCCTGTTACTTTCATTAGCCTTGCACTGTCCTTGCATTGCTTCTGTAACCCACATTGGATCCTATGAAAGTATTTCATACTTTATCTTCAAACTATCAACGCACTTGAGCAGATGCACAAACATAAGCACCAGAGTTGTCCCATCCCTTTCTGTGGGGTTGCACCCCAGAAGGAGATTGCACACATGCCTATCTGGAGGGGTGAATTTTTAACACTTTCCAGCAAGGAACCTCAATGCACGTTCAGCTGCTAAGTGAGCTGCCTGCGATGCAGGCTTTATTAACCTCAGTTGTACAGCCTGACCCATCCAAGTAGCTACAGTTTGAGCCATAAGGATATAAATGATCAAGAAGTGTCATCATGTAAACCATAGGAAGCACCTCACCTCTCTTTAGTAGTCATATCCCCCAGTGGCTTGTCTGTCTCAATTTTTTGAGGTTATGTGGAAGAACTGTAAAGTAATTATTACTGCTTTGATGGATTTTGCTGAGGAGCATATTGTTAGAAAGATCAGAAAGCACTGAAAGCAGCTATCAAAGTAGGAAAGGCTCTGCTTGATCTGTTCCTTACTTCCCTATTTACCATCAACAGATTTGCCTGGCACCAACACTAGCTGTACAATGGCCAGACATGGCCCATAAAGAAAATCTGGTCTCATTGCCCTTTAACCTTTCCCCTTACTCATATTTTCCTTTTTTTCTCCAAATTCCATGCTAGGGAGAGCAGAAGATTTTTAACCTGTTGGATCTTCACTTCACATATCAAAGGCCACAGCTAGCCTTTGAATCAAAAATTCTCATACTTTGACTTCTTTAATGAAAGGACTGAAGTGGATCATTGCCAAAATACTGCAAGCAGACATATGTACAGTGAAACTCTGGGACTAGGCCATGATACAATTTGCACAATATAGTAGAATAAGAGTAATAATGATGAAAAAATGTTATAATTATTAATGTATTTTAAAAATAATTTCTTCGCTTACCTAGAAGAACACTTAATTTATCAAAGTAGTTTCTTCTGAATGCAGGGTAATTACTTCCTGATTACCACAGGCCTAAAATCACATCTGCTATTACTCTTCTGACCAGTTTATTAAGTTGAACTGCTTTCAGCAACAGATACAACTATACATCAGCTACCTCTGCTCATCCATTGACAGTTAGCAAACTACCACAGAAATATCAATGAGAAATGATAGTTAAGTTTTCTACTATTTCTTTTTTTCCTACAGTCACTTGAACTTAGGACAGAGTTAAATGAGCTCTCCAGCACAGGAAATATGAAATAAGCTTATTTAAACTCTCATTAAAATGTTTCATCAAAAAATTCTTTTCCATTCAGGATATTATTGCTTGTCCTCCACATCATCTTGTTCTCTCCATCTTTCTTTGTCTCCAAAATTTTAATTTTTGCCACAAATTAAATTGATGAAATTATTATTATTAATTATAATAATAATATTAATTATTAATTAGTATTATTAAATACCTATTTCTTAGGTTTAGTGTAAGGTGTCCCTGCCCATGGCTGGGGGTTGGAACTACATGATCTTAAGGTCCTTTCCAACCTTAACTATTCTACTATCCTATGATTACAGTGCTTCTTGATCAGTCATAAACAAACAAAATCATTAATACTGATACTTAGCATTTGTGTATTATTTTATACCCCTTAATTCAACTTCAAATTTTCATGAAGCTTTAATGCTGCTGTAGTATGAGCATCCATAATTTACAGATCTAAATATACTTTCAATATTTGTTGTAGGAGCAGCTATAAGTACATTGTACTTCTTAAGCCTTATTTCTCTTTCATGTGTGGCAGACTGCTATGTGTTGACAGAAACAACCATAGTCAGGCTGTTTCCACATGTGCACAAAAGCTGCTAAGCCAACAAGCAGGTAGAGGCACACAGGGGTTTCTGCAGTATCTTTTCCCTGGGAGGCAGCCTGTTTGCTGTTTTGCTTCTCATGCAGAGGGCAAATACGATCACAAAGCACCTTAAAGTTCAGTAAAGACAAAATATAAAAGGGCTTATTGAAATAAAATCAACTAGTTGGTGACCAATAAAGTGACTCCTGTCTCTGCATTTCTCTCGCGTTAGATACAGAGTGGCTTCTCATAATACCACTGTGATTGGGGTATTGGGTGGGTTGTTTTTTTTTTGAGTTATTCTGCAGCTGCCTCTAGGCTTCATGTTCTGTTATTTCTGTTTTCCCAGACAGTTGCCAACACAGTACTGATGTCTTCCTTAATATCAAATGCTGTCGTATTGCTTCATTCTCCAATTTCCTTGATACTGGAGGGCTTGTCTGAGAAAAAATCTCCTGGAGTGGCATATTATTTCTTTTCTTTAAAGCCTATTGAAAACCACCTCCTTCTGATCTTACAACCTGAGAAATAATGTAAATGCCATTCTGTTTTCCCTTAACTTAGTGTGTTACTACTTGCAGTCAAGTGAAAGCAAACCAGCTGACAATACCTAGAAATCCTGAAACAAGGAAAACTAATAATTTTCTCTTGGAAAAAATCCATTGTAGTAACCTGACGTTTCTCAAGAAATCACGTTAATAGTGATGGTCTGCAAAAAATTATGTGACAAGCTTCAAACACTATCAGACTGTTAAAATGTATGTATCCTAAGACAAGATAGAATATTTATTTCTTTGCCATATATCTTGTGCTTGTCATTTCCGAAAGCCTCACCTACGTTCCATCATTGTTTTCCTCAAGAGCCTGAACCCTGCTTTTTCTTTCATCTCAGTTGTACTTCAGGAGACTAGGCAAGACGACACAAAATATAAGGGGATCAAGAAGGACCTGCACTTGCCAGTTCCTTGGATTAATGAAATCTAATACAGTTACACAAAACAAGTTGTATATGGAAATCATTAACCACTTCAGGGAAAAATTGTGTGAAATAGGAAAATGTCTTTGTTCTTTGATTTTCTTAATAGTCTACTCAGAAGGACAAGAATGGTTGGTTGTTACTTGCCGGAGCAGAATAGCCTTGGATCGACAATATGCCAACCTTGAATGGAAATCTGTAAATCTTTGCAGGAAAGCATGGTTTCCAGGCTCAGGAGTCAGGAGAAAGCAGAGCTCTGCCTATCCTGGCTGAGAGAAGTCATTGCCAGCAAACAAAAACTGCCTATGTGCATATATGTGTCTAAGAAAGAATTATTGCAAAACAAGAAATGGAGAAAACAAACGCAAGACTGATTTAAAACCACTTGAAAAAAAATGCAACATGCACATAATCAAGGAACAGTATAAGAACAGTATAGATCTCTATTAAAATTGAGTGCCACACACAAAATAAATGAAGAAAAAATGCAACAAAACCACTCACTCTTTCTGACTTTTTAAGCTCTGAGAGATAAGGTCTTTCTCTACCTGTGAAGATTCTGAGCTCCAGAAACATAAGAAGGAATTAAGTCTTTACTCCCTTTTCGGACATAAGAGTCCAGTCTTAAATGGCCATTTGCATTTTTAATAGCTTGCCTGATGTCCTGGATTCAGCAGTAGCAGTCATTTTTCTCTTTAGTAGCGGGTGTAGTGCTGTGTTTTTAACTTTCAGCCTGGGAACAGTGCTGTTAACACCAGTGTTTTCAGTGGCTGCTCAGTAATATTTATTCTGATCAAGGACTTTCTGAGCGTCATGATCTAGGAGGGGGGAGGGGAAACTGGGAAGAATCAAACTGACCAAAGGGGTATTCAGTACCACAGCACATCATGCCCACAATATAAACTGGGGGCAGTTACCCAGAAGGGTTAGATCACTGCTTGGATCAGGCTGGGTATTGGTTGGTGGGTGGTGAGAGGTTGTATTCTCTTCCCTTGTATTTTCCCTTACCATTATTATTGGTGGTGGAAGAAGCAGTGTTTTGTGTTATACCTTGATTACTGCACTGATCTTATCTCAAGCTGTGCAAGTTACATTTTTTTGATTCTCCTCCCCATCCCTCCAGGAGCAGGAGGAGGGAGGTGGGGGGATGTGAGCGAGAGGTTGCATGGCTGAATTGCCAACTAGGCTTAAACCACAACAGGTCTTTTTGGAGCTGAATGTGGGGCCCGAATGGTTGAGATAATGACAGATCTGACCACAGTGCATCTAATTGTATTTGTGATAAGCATTCATTGTTTTGGATTCATAGTCACTCGTCACAATGCTGATTTATTGGCTCTCAAAGTTGTTGCTCTTGATCTCACACTTTCAGCATGTCATACCTTCCTTGCAGTCGGTATTTGCTGTATCAGTGTTTATTGGCTGGGGGCCTTGGGCTAAGGTTCTTGTCTCATTGTACTTTATGGTAATGACTTGTAATACAATAGAATCATTGATCATGAAACTGCTCTGGCTTGTGTTCCCAGTGCTGTCACCACCTCTATACTTTGGGAGGTCTATAATAGAATTGTTTAGCAATTGCACATCTTTTTTCCCCTGCTCCCATTGGCCATGAATCAAATCCAGGCCTCCCACTTGGCAGAAGAGAATTCTATCACTGAAAAGAACTAGAGGGGCAAGATCACCTCCCTCGACCTGCTGATCATGCTCCTTTTGATGCAGCACATAATACGGTTGGCTTTCTGGGCTGCAAGAGCACACTGCCAGCTCATGCTCATTATTCCATCGACCAACACTGCCAAGTTCTTCTCCACAGGGCTGCTCTCAATCTCTTCTCTGCCCAATCTGTAGCTGCACCTGGGATTGCTCCAACTCACAAGTAGGACCTTTCACTTGGCATGGTTAAACTTAATCAGGTTGGCATCAGCCCACCTCACAAGCGTGTCAAGTTCCATCTGCATGGCATTCCTTCCCTCCAGAGTATCAACTGAACCACACAGCTTGGTGTCATCGGCAAACTTGCTGAGGGTGCACTCAATCCCACTGTCCATATCACCAACAAAGATGTTGGACAAGACTTGTCCCAACACCAATTCCTGAGGGACACCACTCATTACTGGTCTCCAGTTAGACATTGAGCCACTGAGCACAACTCTTTGCATGCGGCCATCCAGACAGTTCTTTATCCACTGAGTCATCCACCTATCAAACTGATGTCTCTCCAACTTAGAGACAAGGATGTCATGTGGGACAGTGTCAAACGTTTTACACAAGTCCAGGTAGATGATATCAACTGCTCTACCCCTGTCTGTCAGTTCAGTAGCCCTATAATAGATGGCCACCAGATTGGTCAGGCAGGATTTCCCCTTAGTGAAACCATGCTGGCTGTCACCAACCACCTTGTTGTTTTTCA